>JAQFZM010000025.1:0-79393 GCA_034695785.1 Galumna obvia
CAAAAATAATTCAACTTATCGATTCTATAAATCATAAGCTTTCTATAGATACCAAGATCATTTAAATCGGTGACTGCCTGAAATGATTATCTCCTTCTTAGACAAAGATTAACTTAATCAATCTAGTCCAACTAGAATTTCCCTATAATCCTAGAAACTTATATATAATCAATAAATTATATCAAAATAGTATTCCTGTATTGCAGAAACATTCTTTTAAAAAATCATGACCAAGGTGATTTTGTAACAATTTCAAACATAAAAACTATTTATAGAAAAATAAATAAATAAATAAGTATATAATTAAGTCTTAATTTTATATAAAAACTATAAATAATAATAAAAGAATTAAATGAATAAAAATTATTAATATTTAGGGGAAAATATATCAGTTTTTGAATAAAATTTTGGCTTAATTAATTTAAGTTTTCAAAAGTTTTAGGAATTCTAAACATTTATAAAGTTTTATTGAAACTATTATTCTATTGGTTTGTTAAAGGGATGGCAACTGATAAACGTATTGAACGTCAGAGTCAGCGCAGATCTGGGATGAGTCATAACTGCAGAAGAATTTTTCAGACATAAGCGATGCTTTAGAGGGGATTCAATACCGGTTTTATCTCTTATTGTAGGAAAACGCTATCGATTTAGTTCTTATTAGAGATTTATGGTTACGTAAAGACGGGTTCTTATATTTCTATACATTATAGATGTGTAGTTTTGAGGCAATACTTCTATACTTATATTTATTTAATATTCGAAGATATAAAGTGATGAAATCATTTAAATGACTATTTTCTCAATAGAACTCTATTATAATAAACTTCAGTTTTGAAAGCATTTCCGAAAGGGATTGGAATAGTGTCCGAACGGAAGATGGACTGTAAGTCAAATCAATTCAATCAATTTCTTTATGTTTTTAATTAATTTAAAGCGAAAGATGAGAATATAAAAGGAGCGGAAGGGGACAAAAGTGACGCCAATTGGTTTAAGTGAGTTTAACTTTCTTTTTGTTTTCACATTTTATTCATATTTTTGAAGTTTCGGTAATCGTGAGTCCACTCAATCCTCTGAATATGGAGTTCTATACATCAATGAAGACTCAATTGAATACGATATGAAACACAGGTTTTGGGGGAAATGTATTATATTAAACCATGAACAATTTAAAGACAATGTTTGCGAACCCCGAAAGGGAAGTACTGCTGACGCCACTGCTCTCTTCGATTGTTTCACTCGAATTGGTTTTGACGTAACCCTAAAGAATGACTTAGGATGCGATCAATTGTTTCAATACCTATACAAAGGTTTGTTACAATATTTAGAGAATATCTAAAAATTGTATTTAGTGTCAAAAGATGACCACTCAAACAACGATTGCTTCGTTTGTTGTATTCTAACTCACGGACAGAATGAATGTTTGTGGGCTTACGATCAGATGTATTCCGTCGACAATATTCTCAGTTTTTTCAGTGGAGAGAAATGCAAATCATTAGTCGGAAAACCAAAAATCTTTGTGATTCAGGTATCGATTAATTAATTAATTAATTTAACTAAAATGAATTGATGTGAAGGCGTGTAGAGGGTGTCAATTCGATGAGGGAACTAAACTAAAAGTTGTCGAAGAAGTAACTGATGGCCGCGACTCTAAAATAGTGAAAATCCCTGTTTTTGCGGATTTTCTTATGGCGTACTCAACGATGTCGGGGTATTTATTGTATAAATTTTAGATTTTCAGTGAATACCACTTTTGTTAACAACAGATACTTTTCGTGGCGCAATCCAGTGAAAGGTTCCTGGTTCATCAATCACTTCACAGATGTGGTTAATAAATACCACGATAATTATGATTTGCTATCAATGCTGACAATCATTAATCAACGAATTGCTTATCACAACGAATCGCGAGCAAATAATCCGAATTTCGATAAAAAGAAGCAAGTACCTTGCATTACGCACACTCTCACCAGAAAGATATTCTTCAAATCCAAAGAAATCTCTTACCTCTAAAGTATTTTCTTAAGAGTTTTGCCAATAATTTGGTTTTATTTCAATTGTAAAGAACTCATTACTAAAGAGAATCGACAAATGGTTTGAAGAGAACTTCAAAATTATTTTTAATAATATTTTAAAGAAAATTATTTTTGAAACTCTTATTCAAAACTGTTTTTGTATTGACTGAAACTTTTAATGATTGACTCAATTAATTCCATTTAAGAAATAATTATTTAATGATTTTTAGACAAATATTTAATAAATAAAATGACTTTTTATTGAGTTTTGGTCTTTTTCTTAGATTTGTTGAGATTAGTGGGAAGTGGACCTAATTTGAAGATAGTGTGACAGGTCGAACAAATTGGACTAAAAGAACAGAATATCGATAAACACACCGAACAAACAAATCCGACGTCAATTATATTTCTGTGGCAGAAACAGGCGGCAGAATACGACACCTTCTGTCGCATCGGTAGAACCAGTTTAGGTCGAGTCGGAGGATCAGGTAATAGACACCATAAAAGGTATTCTAGAAATGAGGAGATGTTCGCCACTTTGAGATAAGTGCCGTCCGTCAGATCACATCCCTGTTGGAGGAGTGACGGAGAAGTGTTATATGAGTCGTTTCCGGCGATACAGGCGTCGAGAGTGACCCCCAATTTCTGAGCCGTAAAGAAACAGTTCATGAAATTCATGTATTGCGAGGCATAAGAACTGCTCCGATCAGAAGTACAGCTCATTATCACAATTCGGGAACAGTTATAGTCATCTTTAAATCGCTGTATTAGGCATAAAGACATAGCAATGGCGCCACTCATTAGCGGCGAAGAACTGTTTGTTTGACTCTCTGTTTGTGACATTTGTTTAGCCGTTTCACACACTTCTTCGAGATTTGATTTAACCGTTTGTAAGACCTGATGAAACACTTCGTATTGGCCTTCATTTGATGTCTTTTGGCCCTCAATTTGATTCGTTTCAATCATTGGATATAAAATCTTATTTTGAAAACTATTGCTTCCGATTAGAGTTAGTTTATTGATGGCAGACATCAATAGATGAGAGTTCGAGAAAGATATAATTGAGTCCAACCATTGATAATAAATGGAGGAATCAGTTAAAAGACGACTATTACTGCTCATATCAATTATGACAACCATATGAGTGCCCTTTGCGTTGAACTGATCCACTGATTCCATCCCTTATGAATTTCACTTATATTTAATTTTATATATATTTAATTAATTTTTTAATTTTTTAATTTATAAATTTCTTTTTCAATCAAAGGATGGCTTAACTAAAAACTAAACAAATTTCGTCAAACAGTACAATGTCTTAACTTTTGGGTCTTTTCGAGTCACTAATTATTTAAGTTTACATTTAAAATGAGACCAAATTATCGAAACGAGATATCAATGAATTTTAATATCAATGAAAATATAAAACGTGTGTAAAAACACGTGTTTTTGTTTTGTTTTTATTAAATGAATAAAAATATTAAAAATATTTATTAATTATGAAGAAAATGGATGTCGAGGACATACCCGAAGCAATCGGTTCAAAGGAATCGAGTATAGGTTGCTTACAACAAACGGGTGGTCACCAACTAATTACTCGGAAACCCTTCTTCACCAGTGATTCTAAGTTTTTGTTGATTTGTTCCGGTAATCAATTGCGTCGGTATTTGGTAGAGACGGGAGCTTTTGTAACTTCACATGATTTTAACCTTGATTATGATCTGATATCGGCTCAATTAATGCCTAACAACTCGGATGAAGTGATGGTCACTTCAAGTAATGGTTGGGTTATTGTATGGAATTTGGCTGAAGATATAAAAGTCGATGAATACAGTCTTAAAGTTAGCAGAAGTTTTGATACACTTATTTGGTCTCAATTAGTGTCCGATTGTTTGTATTATATAATAGAAAGTCGGGAACAAAAAGGTCATCAAAAATCAAATCAAGAGATAAAAAAATGTCAGTTATATTATTCCCACTTAAATGTGAAGAAACGGTCAAAAGATTTGGCCAAACAATTGGTTCATTTCAGTGAAGTTAATCCAAATACTAATTCAGTGGCGTTTTGTCCGACAACTGACCCCCGATTCTGTGTTTTTGTTGAAAAAAGTTATTTTAATTTTAGTGAAATACCCGTTAAAATATCTTCGATTAAGAGAAGACATACCATAAAAGATGACCTATACTTCACTTGTATTGTTAGCCATCCTTCAGATGAAGTGGTGGCAACGGCTGACTCTTTGGGAAGAATCATAATATGGAATAATTTTGTGAAAAGCAATTCTCCCTCTCGTTCTGTATTGCATTGGCATCAGTGGCCAATACAAGACTTATGCTTTTCTCCGGAGGGATCTTCACTATATTCTGTGGGCTCAGAGATGACTCTCGTCGGATGGGATTTGACTCCTAATCATTTCGCAGAACAAAGTTATTTACCCCGATTGGGGGCACCCCTTAAGTTTGTTAACATTGACTCAAACCAAAACATAATTGTGACCTCACACGAAGACAACACAATAAAGATACTAGAACCTAACATGAAAGGAATCAAATGTGTTATTGAAGGTATGATATCAGCCAATGAATTGTCTACCGGTTTGTTATGGAATTCAAAATTAGAGGCAATTGTTTCCAATGGAAGAATTGGTTGCATTCAGTTCTATTCACCGATTCTTAACAAACAATTGTTTGAATTGGATGTCGTCCAACAAAATTTGATTTCGAGTTCAAATCATTTTAAAGTATATCCGACAGAAGTAACCAAAGCGGCGGTCAGTGGCGACGGAATTTGGATTTCAACTCTTGAAATGCGCGACGATTTCGAGACTTTACCCGAAATACGTTTAAAGTTTTGGGAATTTAATCAAAAAGAGGAAAACTATAATTTAAACTCAACCATTCATTTACCCCATAATTCTGAAGTTAATTGTCTCGAATTTTCTCCCACTTCTGAGTCAATGGTCTCCACGAGTACTGACAGAGAATTTAAAATTTGGTATTTAGTCGAAGACGACGACAAAAAGTGGTGGAAATGCTTTAAAGTCGGAAATCTAAACAATGTATCCATTCCTACAATTGCTAAATGGTCTTCAGATTCATCTCTTTTATCGATTGCTTTCGATAATTTCATCACTTTATGGGATGTTTTTGATAAAAGTGTTCTTAAATTTATGACAAAACTGTCGGTCGAAGAAAAAAGTGATTCCAAATTGATTTTTATTGATTTCGGAACTGAAAACTATTCACATTATTTGATCGAAGGAAGACATTATTCGGTTAAAGTTTGGAATCTTTTGGATTTGACGGGTGAGTACGAGACGGGTCTTTACATTAAAATAAAACTAAATATTTATCATTTGAATAGTTGTGTGGACTCATATCACAAATGAAATGATTTGTTGCATATCTTTTAATAAATGGGAAAACAAATTAGCGGTTGTTTCCGATCAAATCATTTCTTTCTTTAAAATCAATTCTAAAGAGACCATTGGATCCGTTTCTATTGGAACTAATCAGCGAATGATTTTCGCGCTCTTCACAGATGAAACTCCGGATACGAATAATTCTGAAACTGAACCTCTTTTTGAAGAATCAAAGTTTTATTGTATTAATGAAAGACAAGAAATCTTTGTTTTCTCTCCGAACAAAAATAAAATAAAAGAGATTCAAATGGATTGGAATACAGAAGAAATATTGTCTCCAATCGCACGACTACTCATCGATAAAAAAGAACGTAAAGAAACCCTAAATAACGATGACTTACAGCCATATTTTAAGACAAATAAAAGTGTTAGAAAACTCGTAGAAGACATGTTCTTCACAGTTCCCTCTCATGTATTGCCACCGATTGATATATTGAGTAAAACATTTCTCCAATCATTAAATAATTGTCGCGAAAAAGAGGACATTAAAAAAGAAAAAGGTTTTAAGAGTCCGAAAGACTTCGATATTAAGCCATTAGTTAATGCATTTGAGAGTCAAAGCGATTTACACTCGAATTCAACGAATTTGGATACAAATGAAAGAGAGAGTGAAACCAATGAAATGACTGTTGAAAACGATTCCGTTGACAATCAAAATGATTTCATAGAAGAAGACTATTCTTGGCTCAAAACAGCTCTAAATAATAATTGAAATTTGTATAAATTATTAATTATAATAACTTATATTTAATCATTTTGTGATAAAATGTTTAAATAAATAGTTTTTAATTTTCTTAAATAATTTTTATTAAAAACTAATTAAACCCATAAATCATTAATTAAATCATTTTTTATTTGTAGTAATTAAACCCTTTTTATATTACCTTTAAGTTAAACTTTAATAAAAGAGAGTCGGAGAGAGAAAGAGAGTCAAAGAGAGAGAGAGAGAGAGTCAGTGAGTGTGAGAGAGAGAAAGAGAGTCAGTGAGTGAGAGAGAGAGAGAGAGAGAGAGACATCTATGAATGATTTAATACACAATATATTATATATTATTTTATTTTTAAAAATCATTAAAATATTGATTTAAATTATTTGTTTTTTATTTAATAAAATTTATTGAATTTAAAAATGAAATTAATTGGTTTAATATCGGGTGGAAAAGATTCAACGTATTCAATGTTGTTGTGCACAAGAAGTGGTCACCAATTGGTTGGTTTAGCAAATCTGATGCCACAAACAGCCAAAGAAGAAGACTCTTATATGTATCAAACAGTTGGTCACGAATTTATTGACTTATACGCAGAAGCCATGGATTTACCCCTATTTAGACGAACTATTGTCGGGAAACCTATCATAACAGACATGGATTATAATAAACATACTGACGATGAAGTGGAAGATCTGTTCCAACTTTTGTCTGATATTAAGAAAAAGATATCATTTGATGGCATTTCCGTCGGCGCTATTCTTTCAAATTATCAAAAAGTTAGAGTCGAAGACGTCTGTAAACGACTTAATATTGAAATGTTAGCTCCGATTTGGGGTTTGGAACAGACATCACTTCTTAAGGATATGATTGAATCAGACATTAACGCTATTCTCGTAAAAGTGGCAGTTCTTGGATTAGAAGCCAAACATTTGGCTAAAAGTATTGATTATATGCTCCCAATTCTTGAAGGACTTAACCAAAAGTATGGAATCAATGTTTGCGGTGAAGGCGGAGAATATGAGACAATCACTTTAGACTGTCCTCTCTTTAAAAAAAAGATTATTTTGTAATATATTTTAAATGATTTATATATTAAAATATTTTAATATCTTTTAAAAATTATATTTTAGAGATGAGTATCAAATTGTGACCCATTCTGACGACGCGATCGCAACCGTATCTTATCTTCGACCGATTCGACTCCATTTAGAAGACAAAAGTTAACCGAAAACTAATTTTTATTTTATTTTTTTAAATCAGACTTTTATTTCAAAATTGTTTCTAATCATTGATTTTATTCGATCCAAGAGATTGAATAAACATTTTGTGGTTAAATATTTCATTAAAAATCGTTAAAAATTTATAAAAATGAATATTTTTTATAGAACATTGTTAGTAACTTAGTAACATGGTCAATAAAATCCCATTTTTCCCATTAAGTCCCGAAAAGTTTTGTAAATAATTCAAAAGAGAACTTAAAGATCAAATTATTATTGAATTGTCTTTCATTAGTTAAGAAAAGCCATATAATGAAATCATTTGATTTAAGAGTTGTTTCTTTTGGTCTTCAGGTAAAAACGCGGCTCTCATTGCGTTGAAATTCTGTAAAAATATTTATGAAATCAAAAACAAGTTTTGGATTAAAAGTCATTTATTCTGACCGCTCGAGTGATGTGCATCTCATTTAATCCCAATTGTTTGCAATAATCATATTCTTCGTTAAGAGTAACGCCGGTAACCGTTGGATCGTCTTTACTGATTGAGAAGTTGGCCCCGTCTTCAGCAAACGCTATGATTGGATTTGGTTGACCCGGAATAATAGAACCGGTGAAATAACTTGAATACGGACACACCTCAAAGTGAACATTAGAGGAGAGACACCGTTGATAGGCTTCTTCATCGAATATGATATTATAACCATGGCCTATTCTTTCAGCGCACATCTCATCCAAAGCAAATATAACATTAGCTGCGGGTCCGGCCTCTCCCGCGTGACACGTCCTGTGAAGTCCTAAATCTTTAGCCGCTTTGAAAACCATTACATCGTTTTGAGTAAAACTATGAGAAGAGAGTGGATTCATATCTTCCTGACCCGCAATATCTATACCAACCACTCCTTTATCTTTAAATTCTTGGACCAATTGTAACACTTCTTCACTCCATTCTATTAAAGAATAATTAATACCCGGACTCAAAATCAGTAAATTAATACCCGGATAACCACAAACACAGGATAGTATTAGTGTTGATTTCACTCCAAAGTCTTGTTCTCCTCTTTTTAGTCCTCTCAGAACACTTTCAACCACTAGTTTTGGAGAACAGGCCTTTGGATCAGACATTGAAAGTACGGGACTATTGTATCGTTTTTTAACAGTATTAGAGTTGAGATGAGGTGATGTCCGTAACTCAAAGTAAAGAACTCCATCTTTGGCCTCATCTTCGCATATCTCATAAGTGCAGCGCTCGAGTGCTGAAGAATCACCCCTTAAGACAAACCATCAAAAACTCATTCAATTAAAAAATGTTTTGTTTTACACAAATATTTCTCCAAAACTTCCAAGTATTTTAAGGAAATCAATGAGTTGACCAGGTTTCTTTATTGTACAAAACTCTACCAATTCAGAGAAAGTTCCAGAAGGGGTCAGTCTTTTACCTTAACATAAAACCATAACTAAATTTCATGTCATTTAAGACATGACTCAAACCCTTCTTTTGATATAATTCCCAAACAGTGGAGAGTCGGACAGAACCGCCTAAATGGAGGTGAAGCTCAACCTATAGATAAATTAATCTTGCTCAACAAACTTTTATAAGAACAATAAAGAGTTAACAAGACTAAAGTCATAGTACAATAGGACCAAGGTAATTGATTCAATCTTAATTTGCAAACATTAAAAATGTTGAAAATTAATTTATAGAAGTTTTAGTGAAAATAAAGTGAGTAAGTACAATTTAAATACAATATATGTACTATTTAAGTACAATCAATATATAATTAGAGTACAAACTCTGACATTTCATTAATTTTGAAAACATTGAAAAATTGAAGTGATTTTACTCTTGATTTGGGAACTTTATTGGTGTCAATCAATTTCCTATTAAATAACGACATTTGCCCTGAGTTTTATGCCCTCAACTTTAAGTCGGTTCACATTAAGGGTCAGTTAAACACGTGTTTAGATTAGAGTTTAATCCAATTATAAGACTAAACTCGTTTAGGATTTGAGACAGAGTTTAGGCCAATTGTTTGTTATGCCTTTAATACAAAAACACTGTTAAATATTAGACTCTTAGAAGTTTAAAACACTGATATTAATAAATATGAAAAGCCTCTCTTTATTGGTATTGGCTATTAAATCCCAAACGCTTTAAAACCGGTAACGCTATCAGTGAATGCATTAAATCCTTTATAATAAATAGTGATCACAAGATTTGACAAAATTTTATTTTCGTTTTCATTTCGGAAGGATTTTGATTTCAGTTTTAATTAAAAATCAGTTTTTAACGGATTTATAACATTTAATTTAAAAACAGTCTTTCGGTAAGAAATAATTATAATTAAATAAACCGTTTATTTAGAGTAAAAAGTATTACGAATATATTGCGTAAATATTTATGTTTTTGTGATTTTCTCTCAAAATTACAGATTTCTCTTAGAATTTATGCAATACTTTTGCGTCGACTAAAGCTATGGTTAATAATAAGAATAATAAAAAGGGTTTGTTTTAACACTCTTTTAGTTATTTAGTTATAATTTTATTTATTTTGTCGATTCGTTGACTCAAATCATTATTTTTGGTTAAAAATTAGGTCGAAAAAGATATAACGAAAATACTATCGAAGAGATGAACGAAAGGGATGAGTTCATGGATCAGTTTAACGCAACGATTGCCGCCATATTTGCCGAAAATAAGACCCAAATGTCTCAGGAGGAGTATCTTCGGTCTTATAGGTATGTCCACACATTCCGCCCACACTTTGCTTTCAGTGTCGGCACAAAAATGTTTTTTTTTAGATTTCAAATTGAAAACACTTTTTCACTGAAATTTTCAATGATTTCTAAATTCATGCATAACATTGAAGTTATATTTCTATTGATTTTGTTGTTATGAATAAATTTTAATAAATAAATTTGCTTTTAGTCTAATCTATAATAAGTGTACGAACGCCCGGAGCGACAAAAATCAGAATCAGACGAATATCAAAGAAAAGATTTACCAAAGAATCAAAAAATTCTTCGTCGAACACATCGAAGGATTGCGTCAAGTATTGAATTAACCCTTTTTGAAATGTTTTGAATGTCTTAAATTGTTGTTATGGTTAGAAATGTAATACATACCCCGACGAAGAATCTCTGCTCACGTTTTACACAAAACAATGGGAGGACTATAAGTTTTCAAGTCGTGTATTGAATGGAGTCAGTAATTACATAAACCGTTACTATTGTCTATCAAATGGCGATAGAAATATACCCGAAATCCATATCGTATGCATTGATATCTATTTATTAAATAATGTTTTAAATAACGACTTTTGATAGTTGGCTAAACTTGAATGGCGTCAAAGTCTACTTAAGGATTTCGGGAAAAAAGTATCAAATTCTGTCCTTAAACTCATCGAAAAAGACAGAAATGGCGAAACGATTAATACCCGTCTCGTTAGTGGAGTTGTCGACTGTTTCGGTTCGTTTGAAATTATTTTGTTTTTATACTAATTTTTGATTTTCAGATGAATTAACTCATGTCGGGACCGAAATCGATGAAAATACTTCTCAAAACTTTGAGGAATCATTTCAGAAGCCATTTCTCGAACAAACGAAAGAGTATTACGTCAAAGAAAGCAGTTCCTTTCTGGAAAAGAACTCTTTCACTGATTATATGAAACGGTGTACAACTCGTCTCGAAGAAGAGAGGGATAGAGTAAAACGTTATCTGAATTCGTCTCTTTTGGAACCATTGATCAAAATAGTCGAGGAGGCACTCATTGTTCAACAAATCGATCGATTTATAAATGAGTTCAAGAATTTATTAATTATTGACGACATAAGCCGTCAGTTAATATAATTTCAAAAACATATTTCTAATGATTTTGTGTTTTAGAATTGGCGACTCTTTACAGACTCGTCATTCGAGTCGATTCGGCCATAACTGATTTGTGTCAGTTCTTCCAGTCACACATCAAGAAAGAAGGTCTCGACGCCATCGAATCTGTTGCGGCCAAAGCAATAGATGATCCCTTACTCTTTGTCAACACTATTTGGAAAGTTTATGAAAAATATAAGACATTATTGGATAAATCACTTCAATCGGATCCTTCCTTTTATAAATCACTCGATTCGGTAAATTATTTGTTAAATTTTATATTTATCTAATTTTGTCAATAAATTAAAGGCTGCCATGGATTTCGTAAACGATAATAAAATCACTGAAATGTCTACAATTAAGTCTAAAAAGACTCCGGAATTATTGGCGAAACACTGCGATATATTACTCAAAAATAAAGAGAAGAAAACTGAACTCGATTTGGAGGATAAGTTAACGCAAGCGATTACTATATTTCGATTTATTCGGGATAAGGATGTCTTCAATAGTTTTTATCTACAAAAATTGACCACTCGTTTAATCCAAGACATGTCCGACAGTAATGACGCGGAGGCCTCTACTTTGAGTAAACTTAAGGTAATTATTATACAAATGATTTGAAGAATTTGTACTTAAATTAAATGATCATAAAATAGGAAACGTGTGGCGTTGAGTACACCTCTAAACTACAACGTATTTTCCAAGACGTTCAGACCAGTGAAGAACTGAACAAAGGTTTCAAAAAGCATTTGGAGAATCAGAATAATCAAAGTATTTATTAATTATTTAATTTGTTATAAATTTAATTAATATATGTTTTAATTGATTAGTGGACTTCACAGTGAAAGTGATCAGTGCCAGTGCCTCTCCTTTTGGAAACATTAACTGTCAATTCCTTATTCCCAGTGAAGTAAATATTAATTAATTAATTAAATGTAAATTAAGTTTTTTTTTTCTATGATTAGTTGGAGGCGGGTATTTCCAAATATACCGCCTTCTATATGAACAAACATCATGGTCGCAAACTGACCTGGGTCTATTCGAAATCTAAAGGCGAAGTTCAGTATTATTGTCAAAGAAGACCACAACAACCCTTTACTTTAACTGTAAGATATATTTATAGATATTATGAATGAATTTATGGTAATGTTCTTAATTAAAGGCGAGCGTATTTCAAATCTCAATTATGGTTCTCTACAATAATTGTGATGAAATCTCTGTGGAAACTATTCAAAAACAGACAGATATAAAACTGGAAGTTTTGATCCAAATTCTCACAATTTTCCTTAGAGTCAAAATATTAGTCACAAAATGTAATGAATGGAAAGAATCCCAGAAATTAACTAAAGATTCTGTTTTGGAATTAAACCATAACTATAACAATAAGAAGAATAAGATTAATATAAATGTTCCGATTAAGTCTGAGGCTAAAGAAGAAGACGACAGAACTCATAGACATATCGATGAATCGCGAAAATATGTAATTGAGGTAAGACTTGACTTTCCTTTTCTTATGGTTTCTAATAATCCTTTTCTATTAATTGAAGGCTGCGATCGTTCGCATTATGAAGACTCGAAAGTCATTGAAACATCAGGAACTCATTGTCGAAGTATTGACACAAATCGGCGCTAAATTCACTCCAACCGTTCCAATGATTAAAGTATATTAACATTCATTTCTTACAATAATAATAATAAATACTTTTTATCTCAACAGAAAGGAATTGAGGACTTAATAAATAGAGAATATTTGGAGCGCCATAAAGAAGAGAGAGAAGTTCTAAATTATTTGGCTTAAACTCTATTAAACTCTATTCAATTATCAATAATTATTAAAACGTCATTAAATATATTTCATCTTTAATTTCTCTATTTTCGTGAAATAAAAATTAAAACTTTTATTATTCAATAAAAACTAATAAAATTATTAAAGTATTAGAAAATATGTGCAAATGTTTGGCGAAACGATTAGTTCTTTACTTTTTTACTTATTTTACTTCTCATATAATTTTTGTTATAACCCGTCGGCGGTTGAAGTTTTCGATAGTATTCTTGAATTTCAATCAGTTTTGATTCGATATTTCCTAAAAGAGGTCTTAGAGCCGGGTCTCCATTCCAGCACAACTCCATTAAAGACCAACACTCGTCATCGAAATCGATGAGTCTTTCGGGTCGGGCGCCTAAATATAGCCTATATTTAGAAACTTTTCAGAGATAATGTGAAGACTTACCTTTTTTAACGACTGTCCATAATTGGTCTTTACTTTGGCACTGTTCGAACACATAGGGAAGCCTTACATGACCCGCACATATATACCAGAAAAGTATTCCAAAGGCATAGACGTCAACCATTCCGTCGTATCGGCCGGAAAACAATTCGGGTGCCATATGTATGGGAGTGCCTACAATGGATCCGGACATCATTGCTTCCGGTTTACAAAAGCCGAGGTCTGTAATCTTCGCCCGATTTTGTTTATTAAGTAAAACGTTTTTCAATTTGATGTCTCTGTGAACTAATCCCTGTCCGTGAAGAAATCGGATCCCATCGATCACATCAATGGCGACCTGAAGTCTTGACATCCAATCCAAACCATTTTTTATGGCCGCATATAAGTCGTGGGCCATTCTGTCCATAATTAAAAGCACTGCCGGAGTAATACCTCCGCCATAAGTATAGTCAATGACTGATCCCCTAATTTGTACGATTCGCGGATGTTCTGGAATAGAACGCGTATAATAGAATTCCATCGCTAAGTCGTTCCAATGCTTGTCATCGGGCGGTACTACAGATTTAATAGCACAGGGAGAATATCCCGCCCAACGCGCACATGAATATACGACTCCATACTGTCCTCTACCGATTTCGCGCTCCAATTGAGGCATTCCATGAATAATAACATCGATTAAAGAGGTTGACTCCAATGCAAATTTAGCGAAACCGGGCGCGTGATTCTTACGGACCTGTTCTCTTCGGTCATCCGTTCGACGCATACGTCCCGTATGTAAGGCCTCTAAAAAGTAAAGGTATAAATGATTTTTTTTCAAAGAAAAAGAATTAATACCCAATTGTTTGAGAGATATTATGAATAATTCGTGCGATTGTTTCAGTTTATCTCTAAATTGCATACAAATACTTCGGGCGAGTCTGGACTCACTAAGACTATCGAGTATATCATTGGCCACATTCTTCTTCCACTCACAATCAACACAAGGATATGGTTTCCACGAAACGGTTTGAATCAATTGTTTCATTTTTTCCCACAAAACTCTTAAAAAATTGTGTGAAGTCTTAATATTGACTTCTATTTGATAGGCGGCGTTCAATATCTCTTTGAGAGCATTGGACGCCTCTTTTGGCTCTCCCGCGTCTTTACATGAGTTCTCTAAACAGCCGAGACATCTCTCAAGAGTTCCGATGAATGATTCGCGCATATAGTCGACAGAACCAACTAATTTGGAAGCGATGGCACTATTGAGAAGAGTCAACACTAAGTCCTGTATCTCTTCGGTGCAGTTCTGAAGTTCTCGAGCGCTGACATTATTGTGATTGAGAATAGGGTTCGTAAATTCATGGTTTGCCGCCTGATTTAAAATGTCTGAACGCATGAAATCAATGGTTTCTGATATTAATTGTTTGATTTCTTCCTGTTTTTTGTTAGCGATTGCCATAAGAGATGAGAAGAGTTCTGCTTCGCGATATTTTGCGTATTCTATTCTTTTGGGGGTTATTTGTAAATCCCAGGTCATGTCATAAGCGGTCAAAATAAACATTCGAAGACAATGATTATGTGATTCATTAAGAAGTGTGGCCGCAGAGACCAGATTTGATCGAAGAATGTTTCGAAAAAATAACAAAATCGACGAAAAATTATTAAAATTTTCGACTAATTCTGATGTGACGTCAAAAAAGTAGTCGCGTCGCGACTTTTTGGCCACAGATTCGTTGGTTAACTGTCCTCTCATATGAGTACGACTTTGGTTTAAAAATCCTAAATTACACAACTGTTGGAATAAAGCCATCGATGAAGAGCTGCGATTGAAAGCTTCGAATTGAGACAATTGATTGTTTGGAAGAGAAGTGGAGGGCGTCACTGATGAAGACAGCGGTGGACTCGAATCATCGAAACCATTAAAGTTTGGACTTAATGAAAGTGACTGATGTCTTAAGTACCAGTGCTGTTGTGATTCTGTCAACTCTGATGTAGAGAATTCAGAAAAAGAGGGGGAGGAAGGGCTGTGCCATGAGTTATGAACTTCTTTGGTTTTAACAAAAAATATCGGAACTTTGGGTTCTTTAATCTTGAATTCAGACAAGTGTTGGACATCCATTGGTGTTAAGCACTCATCTTCTCCGGCGATGGCATAGATTACGATCGGATTAATGTTTTCAAAACAACACGAATATATACTCTCGAAATCATTGAGTCCGGGAGAGACTATAATTTGCACATCGTCTTTGAGCAAAGGGTGGGGTAATTTCACTTCAAGGGTTGCCAAATGATATCCAGGGTCTCTCATAGCTAAGGCATCGCCATGTTTGAGTTCGAGGTCACTTTTGGGAATAGTCTGCCAGACCTGATCGTAAACGGCTAAGTGTTCGACCAATTCATAGCAATGGGCGACCGCTAAAGACACTACTGTTTGAGTTCCATAAAGAAATCTAATTGTACGCCACGGAGGGGTTCGATCTGTACTACTGTCCACCTATTTATGCGAAATCGGGTTTTATTTCATTTGATTATGAATTGAAAATGAAGTGCAAAACATACGGGAAGAAGATTACAACCCAAGAGTTCGTTGAGAATAATAGCTTTGGCCCATGACTTAGAGCCCAGAATAATGATTCCGATGGGAGACTCAATAATTTCTCTGATGAATCTCTCGTCCTCTTCTTTTAGACTAATTTCAGAGAATTGGTCTGAAAATAGTATAAAATTTTTAATAAGTTTAAAGTGTTTCGCAATTCATAAAAACTGGTCATAACTGAGAAAAACCGAAAGTCTGGCACTGTTTTAGTCCTTCATTTGATTGATGTTATCTCTCAAAGAATATTCAAAGTACTAAAAAGTGGCGCCTCTTATATACAACTAATTTCCAATAATTTCTTCTAAATTTAGCCAAATATTTGTGAAGACCTCAACTAAATAATGCTTTTCTTTGTTATTAAAGCGATAACACAAACGACTCGTGTTTTTAACGACCCGTCAGTCAGTCATTGATTTTCAGATAAATAATTTGTTTAGTGATTAGTTATTAACGAATAACTGTGCGATCAATTGATAGCTTTCATTAATTAAGTTATCATTTGAAGCCCTGACTGACTGCCAGTTCGTCGACTTAAGGGGTCAGTCGTAGTCTCTTCACAATATCTTTAGTCTACTCTTTATTTGATTTTTTAATCTTTAATTTTCAGTATTTATATGAAAATAGTTCTGAAAATCGTTAGGATTTAAAAAAAACAAATTCATTGAATAAAAGTGATTCACAAATATTTATTTGAAAATTAAAAGTATCTCAAAGTACCCCCAAAACCTCCTTCTTGGCTATTCCTTACCTACATTTTGTTTATGTTGGGTTAACACACATTTATTACATTAAATACACTGAATATGAATCAAAAGTTTTCCGCTTTTTATCTAATTTTAAGGAATTGATTCTAAAGTAAAGGAAAAATAAAAACCAAATCTATATATAAGATTAAGGCGTCGATCAATGATTTGACAAAAACATAATTTAAGACTTTAGGGCCAAATGTTTTCAATCGAAACAAAAAATATAATAAATTTATTAATTTTAAAGAATAGGAAAACATTTCGATATGACATTAGATTATGGGATAAATCAATTGATTTATTGATAGCTAATAATGAAAAAAGTTAATGAACTTTAAGGCTCCGAAAGTTTTGAACCCTTTCTTTGACAGAATTTGATTTATTTTGAGCTAATTTTATACTGAGTTTACTCTTATTTTAGATTATCGTTACATAACGTAAGAAGTTTTTTATGATATTAGAAAACATAAGTATTAATGAATTGAAGACAATTCAGACAATAATTCTTATCAATAAATTTCCGGACAATTCAGAGATAAAAATGAAAAAAATGTTTTATATATTTTGAAAACACTTTCAGTCAATTAAATGATAGGAAAAGACAATTATGTCGTTAAAGAGTAAGTTATGACAGTCCGACACATTTTATAGACATAAACAAAAATATGATACTTTTTTATTACATACCTTTAGTGAAGTATTCACTGATTGCGATCTCATTGACAGCAATTAATGTTTCGTCAAATATCTTCTTCAGTAATCGTTTCTGATTTATGTATTTATTGAATTCAAATTGAAAATTATTGTTCATTATATCCAAGTTTATCATAAATATAAATATAAATTGAACTGACTATTGATTAACATCACTCAGAGGCACTAAATAGCAAGATAACTTTTGTTTGGCAATGGAAAAAAAGTTACCCAGAATCAATTTGAAAAAATCATTTAAATATAATGACTAGAAATGTGAGAACCGAAAGCAAAAACATTTAAAGTGCTCTTAAAATATCCACAGATTTTACTATCAATTCAATCGACACTAAAGTAATGTTCATTACTTTAAACGTATTAAACAAACAAAACTTTTTGCCATAAATTATGTCATTTTTGTTTCAATTGATTTATTAATTATTTGCCGATTATTTCATTGATATTTAATTTGTTTTAATGAAACTCAAATTAATTGTTTGACTAATTGTTTGTCTGAGAACTCAATTAAGATATTATTAAAAACTTTTTAAGTAAATCATAAAATCAATCATTTATTTAATTATTTTAGTATTTGTTTTTGGAATTTTCATTTTGGAGATTGAGCTTGGTCTTATCTTAAGATAAGAAAATTTAAATTATGTGTTCGGAAATAAGAACAACATTTAAAAAATATAATCAGAAATATTGTGAAAATTTTTTTAATTAAATACAAAATTAATTTTAATTTACAATTTTATTACAATTTATATCAAATTGTATTTACATGATAACTAATTTTTCTTTATATTAAATAAGTTGACCATGATACTACATAATAAAGGGTTAAATTTTTTAATATTTAAATTATTATTAAAGGGTTACAATAGAGTTGGGATAATAAACTTGGTAATGTCTCTTAAATTGATGAAAAATAGTGTAAAATTCTTTTCCCCTAAATCTTATCGTTTGGGAAATTATGGTAAACCAAATAGTTAACAGTTAACTATAAACTATTAACTTTATTTGTTTTAAATAGTAGTTCGAACTCAAATATCGATACATTTAATGCTATCATAAATACTATCAATGAATTAGTTTTCACTAATTTCTCATTAAAATTCATCTGATTTTAAAAAAATAAAATTCAAATTAAATAAGAAAATAATTTGCAATAAATTAATTTCAAATTAAATAAATTTTTAATCAATAATTGAATTTTTCAAATAAATAGTTTTAAAGGTTTATAATTTGATAATTAAATGAATAAATATCGAGTAGAGTTGGGCCTCAAAACTGCAAATATTTTTGTTTACAAAAATCAAATTTTGGAACAAATTATTCGATAAGATTTGCATTTCTCACAAAATTTCATTAAATGCCCACAATTTTAATATAGAGTCCGATTAGTTCATAAGACCTGCCATAACCTCTTTTACTTTGACTGACATTTCATTACTCATCTGATGAAAGGAACCGTTTTTTAAAAAAAAGTAGTCTATCAGATATAAACAACATTTTCTAATAAAGTAAAGAAGAGTTTCTTTTTTTTATATAAAATTAGATGAAAATTAAGAACTAAAATGGTTTTTGATTTTTTATTGACAATTTTTGATAACGATTGACCTAGAATCAATAGGATCCAATTGTAAATAAAGTGTGGATATTAATCTGTGTTCAATCGACTTAAACAAATCGATTCTGAAGTAATCCATTCTTCTGGCAATTGTGTCAATCACTTCACAATTACTCAAAAATAATTCCAAAACAAAAGCAAAGCTTTGATGAAATGACCAAAACTTATACGAAAACTCTGTATTCAAACACTTAATTCACGACTTTATGACTTTGAATACAGTATTTGATTTGAGACAATGGATGGTAAGACTATTATAACAAAAGAATGATCGAAACGCAGCAATTATTTGTGCGATTTTTGCTTTACTCATAATAGATTAATTCAGGTATTTGCCTCTAATTGTTTGCATCACTGGTTGTGGTCATCCTTTTGTTTATTTATAGACAATTGAATTCAGTTATTCCTGTTTTCTAAGCAAAAAATTGTCAGTCATTTGTTTGTCAGATAATAGTGTTTGCGTTCAGAAAAATCCCTTTCAAATAGATTTCGATCAGAAATAAGTGTCGAATAAGGGCTTGAATTTGAAATTTATTTGACTTTTTTTTCAAAGTTAGAGCGAAACTAAAGAACAGGTTTACTATTATTCAAATATCGATTGGAATTCTATTTTGTAATAATAAATGAAAACTAAAGTCTTTATTCAAAATTCTTATAAATAACTTACTTATAAAAGGGAAGGCCTTCCAGTCGTGACTTTTGAAATTAAATATAAAACAAAAGATGAAATAAAAATAAAATTTTTAACTATTGATTAGTAAGAATATGATTACCTGCAAAACCCATTTGTTTTAATTAATCACTTTTTGTAATTTATTTGAAATATTTTTGACTGATTTTTGTAAAGAATTAAATTTAATTAAATAAATTCTTAGAAAAATAAAGTTATTTAAATGTTTTAAATGAAATAATTTAATTTTCAACAAATTTTTCCTTTACTTATGAAAAGTTAAACTTCTATTCAATTTTGAAAACGATTTCATTTGATTTTTTTTTGGTTTGCAATTAGTTTTAGCTGAAATCGTGAGTAAATATCCCTTATAATTTGTTACTCAATAGTCACTTATAATTGAGTTTTAAATAAATTTTAACGAAATCAGAATTCAAAGTAATTTTAATTTTGTTTTCGTATTCATCATTAAAGAGATAATGATATCAATTAAAAACTAATTTCTCTTATATTCATAAGAGTTTTGGTTTTACTAACTTTGATTACAAATACTTTCTTTAATATATATTTTTTTCTTAAATTAGTTTTTATTTGGGACTAATGTATGACTAATTGCCTGAATAAAGGACTTCCTGAACCAAAACAGTAAAGAATATAACATTTAGTATTAAAAATGTTTGAATTCATAGTTTGAGGAAAAAACCCAATTATAAGGAATAAAGAATCAGAAGAAAAGGAATTTGTTTTTAAGAGGGAATCAAACATAAGAAATGTTTGTTTAAATCACAAGAGATTTGTCGACAATAATATTAAGTTTAGGTCTATTTTGTTGCGATAATCCAAAAGATGTTAACATTAGGATAAACATCAAAACTAAATTCAGAGCACTTTTTGTTTGCGTCAAAATTCAATCAGTTTTTATCGTTTCAATTAAACACTCAAACCAATGCACACTTAACTCGACTGTACTGGACTTAACTGAACTCAGACCTAACATTTTGAACTCTGACCGGACAGACCTTTATGTCTCTGATAAAATTGTGGCTCAAAAGTTGGAAAGATCTCAAATAATGTGGTTTTGAAATCAGGAAGAATTTAATTTTTGATTTAACTTTTTTCTTTAAAAAATTATCTAATGATTTAATGAAACTAGATCATTTTGAAAATTTGATATTATATTGATATAAGTGTTATCACTTTAATAGATAAAAATATTTTAAATATCAAATATCGCAGAAAATTTTGTATAAAAAATGTTTACTACAATCAAAGGCCAAACTATACTTAATTTGAAAAATAAAGAAAAAATTTGATAATTATTAATAAAAAATTATATCATTTAAAAATGTATGCACAGGACCTGACTTTTTGTCTGATTTGTCTCTAGTTTTGATACTCCAAATAAAAAGTAATCAAACATTAAATGTCAGTTAAATTTATTGATTGCTCTGATTATTACTAAAAAGAGAATAAAAGATAATTTCAAATATTAATGAATAGTTATTAAATATGACAACTCTTAAGAGAAAAAACATATAAAAGTATAGTTTATAGCCTAAAAATTAATGACATATAATTGAAATACTATTAGTTTTTAGATAAGTTTGGTTTAACTAATTTTCTAAACAAATGGTCAGAAATGTTTTATCATTCATTTCAATGGATTTCTTATCTTTTTATTAATACAGAAATTCCGAAATGAGTGAACGACTATTGAATGGTTAATATATAAAATTGATTGGATGTCATAAATTAACCGAAGGGTTGAAAAATTGTTAATTCATTGAAAAACTATATTTTGATTAATTGATTGCAGTATAACTAAGAATCAGATAATAATAATTTTTTTTTTGAGATTCCAATAAATTTAAATTATATTTTATCTGATAATATGTTATCTCTCAATGTTTTTAACATTTGTTCGTGAATTTGATGAAGAAATTATAGTCATTTAAAATTTTGAAGATTAAATGAATAATTATATTAATAAGTTTTCAATATAAGCTAGTTCATTTCATTTCACATCTTTCATTTGCTTCTGTTTTATATCATATGTATAACTTAACATAAAAATGGTGTCAATTCAATGTTCAGATCATTTGGTTCTACAGAAATATCAGATAATTTTGGTCAGTATAACGAACTTCAATTAGATTATGGGTTGTATTACGAATATAATGTGACTCACATTAATGTCGTCAGAATCGATTTAAGATGTACTTGATTATTTTTTAGAAATGTCTTATTTAATAGAACAAGAATTATACCACAATTGAGGTTTATATCATTCAAATCAAATTAAGGAACAAATTCTTAAAACTAATATTTATTACTTCAAAGAATTAATTAACAAATGTTTGTCAGCAAAATATCAAACATTAAAATAAATGTTTTATATAATGTTTTTCATTTATTTCTATATTTATATAAATATTTAAATTTTTTTTAAAGGAAACAACTTTTTTAACGATAATTATATTACTAATGATTTTGTATTTAAATATTTCAGCAGTTTTTTAAAATAATGACTAAATATTGAGACGATAACTAAATTTTAAGTAAAAAATTTAACAAGCACTAAATAATGATTGAACAAGGAGTGTAGAGGCAACCATATTTCATGAAAATTATGTATTTAATGGTAAAGTTATCTTATGAAACATCTTTACTATATTTTATTTACTAATTTAGGCGACGCTCAACATTTCAAGAGTTTAAAGTTATTATATTTTTAAAGTTAAATAAAGCTAAAAAAAGAAAATATATTTGATTTAATACTACCTTGATCATACTTATGTACTAGTTAAATATAATTTCTTTTTGAAAATTGTAACTATCTTTCTGTTTTATTTTATAACTCATTTGTTTGGTTTCGGATGAATTCAAATATTTAATTTAAAAGTTAATCATATAATTTAGGAAATAATTTTCAAAACAATTTTATTAATTAAAACCAACATTTTTGGAGACATCCGTTAATTAAAACTTTTAAAAGTGTTAGTAATTATAAAGAATTGTGTCTTTAATATTGTCTATTATTTTTATTTTAATATTATGTTTGAAGTCAATGTTCGGTCAAAACAAATAACATTAAAATCATTAAAATTTTCGATAAAATCCATTAAAAAGTAATAAAAATTTGATCGAAAGAAAAAACATTAAAAGTTTAGTTATATTTCATTGTTTAAGTTATGCTGAAGAATGTGGTATTGATTGGACTCTATTAGAAGAAGTGGTCAATAAATCTTCTGGAATGGAGTGCAGTAATGATCGCATGTTTTCTTCCAAATAAGGAATCGAATGAATTCTGAAGTTTTGCTTTACTTTTGAAAAGTTTAATCTAAAAACAAACTTATTCTGAACTTTTCTCTTATAAGTCCACTCATATTGACTACAACTGTATATTATTGCAAAAAATATGTTCAATCAATTCAATAATGGGTTTGGAATAGAGATGAGCACAACTTATGGCCAAATATTGATCGCAAAACAAAAACTTTTATCAGTTTTGTTATAAGTTTTTCATCGATTTTTCGTAATAATATCTACAAATTGTTGATCGGATCAATAGTTTAATGTGTTTCTAATGAGAAGAACTATACTTTCGGTCAAATCTATGCGAATGAGTTAATTTGGGCCAACATTTTAGTGTTAGTAATCACTTGAAACCATAACAGACTCTTGCAATACATTTACCATCCCTTCGCTCTATTGATCTTCAAAAGCGAATCAAATCTTTTCGAGTCATTTCATAGTCTACTTAATCAGTAGTCCTTACAGTAGGCTTTCCTCTACTTATTTGTTGCGTAAATTCAGTGACTGTTTTACTAAAATAGACGAATGAATTGATGCAAATTCATTGTAATCTATCAATTGATTTCTTACTGACTTTTGGTGTACCCAAGACTAAACAAATCAGTAATAACCTAGCACAACCATCGATAGTTCCACACTTCAATATCAGATTAGAATAATTAGTTCCTAGATAAGTCTAATTATGCCTTTAAAGCAAATAGATTTTAAACGCTTTACATAAATTGATTTATATTTTTAATTTGTAAAAATAAGACCTTGCTCATATCTAACTAATAGAACACTTAATTGAAGATTATTTGATATAATCTAATCCTTAAAAAACATGTAATGCTTTTCATCCTTTAAAATTGAATTCCTTTTAAATTAGAATATATTTTCAATTATAATAATTTCATGAATATTAAAGTCTCGCGAAAATTAAATTATAATAAAATTTTAATTTCAAATAATTTTTGGGTAAAACAAAAACAACTGCTTTTCATTAAACTAAAGATTCAGTTCTTAAAAATTTTAAAGAAATGGGTTCTAACGAAGATTCAAAGGGAGCCCCTGTTATTCTTCATATTTATGATGTGGTAAAACAATTAAATGTTTTAACATATTTTGTGACTTTTATTACTATGAAAAGCCTAACGCCAACCAATACATTCATATATTTACTGACAAATATGGTATTTATCACACGGGTGTCGAGGTTTTTAGGATTGAGTACTCATTTGGTGGACATCCACACGAATATTCAGGAATTTTTAAAACTCCACCAAAAGATATAAGAACTCTATCCGTTAGCGACACTTTCAGATATAAGTAATTCATTGATTGAATTGTAATTTGATTCACATTTTAAACTAAAATAAATACCTTTAAAAGAGAATCAAAAAAGATTGGATTCACTAAAAAAAGTGAAGAAGAAATCAAAGAAATTATAAATGAATTCGGAAAAGAATTCAGAGGAAAAGACTATAATCTGATTCGCAGAAATTGTAACCATTTCTCCAATGCTTTTTGCAAAGTTTGTATTCATTTGCAAAAACATTTTAATTTATAAATAATTAATTTTTAGAAAATTTGCGGTAAAAGTATTCCCGAATGGGTTAATAGTGTAGTCCAACTAATACAACAATATCCGGCACTCGAACAACAGATACCAAAGGAATTCATTACTCCCTCACAACTCGACAAAAATGTCAAAAATATAGAAAAAGAGAGAAAGAATAAGAAGAATAAGAAGAAGAAGAAGAAGACCACTTCAACTACAGCGGCCACGACTACACCGATGACTACACCAACGGCTACAGCGACGACAACTACAGAGACGGCTAACACAGAGACGACTAACACAGAGACGGCTAACACAGAGACGATGAATACAGAGACGACAAATACAGAGACGGCGACGACCGCAACAAAACCGTCGACTGAAGAGAAGAGCGCTTCACAAACAAACCCTGAATCCACTGAAGAATCCACTGATTAGACACAAAACCAAATAATAATCAATTGTTTTCTCTTTATGTCAATAAAGTCTAGTTTTTCTTTACTCGAATTTATATTTAATGAACTAGATTAAACATAACGAAAAGTAACAAATCGATTGCCACACATAAGCCAAGGAGAGATAAGCCATGAAATTTATTTTTATCGTATTATTTATTTCAAGAAAACGAAACTATTTTTGATTTTGAAATCATTTAAAATGACTTCAAAAAAAGAGATACGAATCGAGTTTTAAACAATTTTAGAAATGACTTAAATTAAGTCACGTTTTTATTGTTTTCTCAAAAAATAAATTTACATTTATTTTAGAATTCAATAAAACTTAACTTTCATAAAATGTTAATACAATTATCAACCCTATTGTACAAGATAAAATCTGTTCTATAAAATCTATATTTTAAAGGACAAATAACATTAAGATTATTTATATCAAGATATAATATGAGATGTTGTGTCGTGGGTGAGACTAATGAATATATGAATCAACTCTTTGTTATATTAATTTATTGATAACAATATTTGCGCTCAAAAAATGTTTTGTTTTGATTAAATCATTAATTGATTTTTGCCGAAATCCCAGACATTTCCTCTGTTGTATGTAATGCTATTATTGGAGAGGTATTGATCGGGAAGTAGTTTTACATATCGGGTGCCCAAAACAAACGCCAAAATAGATAATACGATACAATCGACAACACCGATGATCGCCAGAATGAAAGCCCATCTGATACCGCACTGTCCGGTGGCGTAATTCTCTGCGTCATTACCACAAACCTCTTTAACAGTGGATGCGTCCCAACCGGCCGGGAATATGAGGACTCCCACTAACATACATAACGCTATTCAATGATAAATGTTTTTAGTGTTTTATGGCATTAAAGAGTTAATTGAATTCTAAAGAAAAAATAATTAGTTAATGGATTTGTGGACAACCCTTAAGTGTGAAGAAAAGTAAAACAAATTTATGAACAAAAAACTTAAAAACACTCCAAAAAAGATAAAATCCGTTTAAACTTTATTTTACAAGAATTGAGGGTAAGATATGTTTTGTTTGAAATATAGAAATAAAAGTGAAATTTAAATAAAACAGAATTTTTTATAAAATTTGATTGAAATCATTCACGAATTGCTAACAAAAGGATATCATTAACACAAAAAAGAGAACAAAAGTATTAAATGAAAAATATTTTATTAAAAAAAGGTTTTTATCCGAAAATAGCGGTAGTTTTAGCCAAAAACGAATATTTAACTAATAGTCGTATTTTAATGAAAATACATTGAATTTAATGACAGTATATTTCAAATGATGTCAATTAAAGTATGGGTTAACGCACTAAAAGTGTAAGATTACTATTTGCCGATTGAAAGGTTCTCATAATATTTTTCTTATTTCTGATGTCTTTTTTAATTTAATAAGAATTGAATTGAAATGAAATCATCAATAATTTCTTGTTATGATTGATGTCTCAAAAATAAGAACAGTTTTGGAAAATATGTTTTTTATAACTCAAGAAATTCTCACAAATAAAAGACTTGAGAAGAGATAATAAAATACTTATTTTTTTAAAATTTGTTTCAAAAATAGAGTTTAATCCAATTATATATCAACACATCAATTGAATTGATTTCTTAGGACAGAATGAATAGACCTCCTCAAGGGTTAAGGCATTCGATTCTATTTTTGATTGTTTTCCACAATTATTTCAAATGAAAAGATATTTTTCTTCTTTGAAGAGCATTAAATACTAAAAAGTTTTAATTCTTATGGTATTTAAGTTTGAATGAGAAGAGAATCGATGAATATATGGCGGCCCTAATCTTTAGGAAGTACTGGAAGTAAATAAGGCATATCTTGTAAATTCGTGAGCGTGTAATATGTTTTTAACTGCAGGTCATTCTTAACAGCAGACAAATAGAAGCAAAACCTGAAGCTTTTCAAAACTGTTGCTTAAATTATGCGATTAGTTATAGTAAGTTATATACGGTATCTGTTTTTTATTCGGTTACGAATGGTTGTCCTTTTGGAAAGGCATTCAAAATGCAACTCTGAATAGGAATAATATATACATTAGAGATGGAAAAGAGGCCATAATGTGTTACAATGAATTACATGAGAAAAAATTGTACTGAAAATAGAGGAACACAACAACTATTTATAACATCAAAAAGAGATTAGTTCTCAAAGAATGTCTGATATTCTTCTTTATTAAAGAATTTATACAATAGAAGAGAATAAAAGTGAAAGAAGAGAACGAAAGACAAAAACAAATTAGTTTTTATATAAACTTCGACTAAACAAACACTAAATTATATGATTATTGCAAACAAAAGAAATACTTTTTTTTCACTTTTATTTCCTCAACACTTAAGGTTTGCCTACGATTTGAAGTTAAAATTGGTTTATAGACTAAAATAGTGAGGAAAGGGCTCACCGGTAGCGGCTTGCATCCAACCACATATATGGAAAACAGTGGATGAGTGCAAAAAGAAGAAAAGTAACATTGATATCAAACACACAATAATTATGATAACTGAAAGTCCCACAAATACTGTGGCCGCTCGAAAGGCAGGAGTTGTGATCGATCCGAAGTCATCTAATCTTCCCTCACATATGAGGTCCTGTCCGTCTTGGAATAAACGGCATGACTTCCAGAGACCAAAATATCCGGTGCCGGGAGACGTTTCAGTATCGCCCAACCATTGGGGTTGAATGAATACCACAACATTTATGATTGCGAAACACATCGTAAACACACCCCACAACACACCGATGGCCCGACTATTGCGCACATAATTAACCTGATAATGGTAGTACTCGAGGTCGGGTGAGGACTCATATGGCGAGCCCTGCATTTTAGAGTCCATTTTTGGGGAAAATCGATATTTCGATTCACTCTTACATCCAATAAATGGTTAAAACAATCGTAACGTTTCTATTAATCGAGTCTTTGATTACATTTTGTTTGTCGAGAATTGTCGGTAAACTTCCCGTTATATTTGAAAAGTTATGAAGCGTTTCATCAAATGTTTGATTCTCTTCGATAACTTCACATTTGTTTAGTCGAGGCTCACAAACACATCGCTAACATCGAATGGTGTGCCTTAAGCCAAGACAACACTTATTTCAATTGATTTTTATACGAGAAGTTGTATAACAGGTTTGTTAACTCAAACACTTGATTTCAAGTCTTCAACACTCATTCTGAGCCCACTTTTCCTTTAACTACGGCTAAGACTTATAAAAGAAATACAATATTTTTGATATTTATATGAATTCTATCGAAAACAATACGATATATATATTATTCAAAACAAACAAAAAGTAATTTTAATTCAATGCTTTGTCTAACGAAAGCCTGATTTCGGTGAAGAAATATCACTTCGTTTACACCCATTTCACAATTGCTTTGCATTTCCTCTCAATTACACCAAGAATTCGAGTTTAATGATATCATATCTGAATGGCTAAAGATGTAGAAGAAGTGAATTCAAAGTTCATTTGAAAAAAACAGTTCGAGTTTATATTCAATGATAAGGACTACCGGAGATCGCAATGACCTCAAAATTGACTTTAAAAATGTTTTTCAAACGACATAATAATAGAGAAGACTATAAATCGGAGACAAACTTACATTTCTTTCACAAAAGTATTTGAGTTGAAATGAAATATTTAAGTCTGAAATGAAAAGTGTTTCAAATTTCTCTTTCAATAAAAGAAATGTCTTAAAATTGAGTCAATTTTCTCATTAAAAAATAAAACTATTTTCGTGTGTTTTTAATATAAGAGAGAAAATGCAATCTTTTAAAAAGTTAAGTGAAATATTAATACTAAGGTATTATACAATTAATGTTAAGATTACAAACAATAAGTTTCAAAGGGGTTTCGTGTTCTTTGTATTTGTTTTCTTTCAGAGATATATAATATATAATTTTAAATAATTGTTTAGAAATCTTCGATAAGTCAATTAGAAAGAGAGTGATAATTCTAATTGAATCAAGCTCAATTTGATTGAAATGATAATTTCATAATAAGTTGAAATAATGTCAGAGACATCACTAAACTATAAGTAGTTTTTTAGACCATTTGTTGCCAAAAGTCAAGAAATATAATTATATTTTTTTTATTATCTCCAGTCAGTGGTCTTTTCGTGTTCTGAGTCTATACTAAGAAAAATCTGTAATTAACTCATTTTGATGTATAGAAAGACTATTGAGTGTCAAATCTAGACTCGAGTCACACAGACTTTCCTTATATTATATGAATTATTTGTTGAACAAAAAGTTCATCTCTTTATAAGAAATCATTTGAAGTTCTTATGATTACATAATTGAATTCAAAGTTTAAATTTAATTGTTTTTTATGAATAATTACGTAAAAAGAGTTTAACTCAATAATGGTTTACTAACATTTGATATGAGAAATTTGGTTTAGCGGTTAAGCCCTTTCCCTCACGTAATGCTCTAAATTGAACTTAAATTTTAGACGAGTTTAAAGTCATTCATATCCCTAATCTTTTATCACTAAATAAAAGGTCAGAAACGTCTTTACATGAAGTGATGGCCACAAATAATTATGTCATAAGTTTTGATTAATAAATGTCACAACACTTTTGCTTAAGATTTTAATTGATTTAATACATTAACTCAAAGTTCAAAATTATTAATGTTTTAAGAAATAAAAAACAATATAATATATTATTAATTATATCGGATTAGAATCTAATTAATAGAGGTACCTTGCTTGTTTCTCAGCATAATTTGAAGACTTTAAAAAATTGGATAAAAATCAGTTTTTGTTATTAAAACCATTCATTCATTCATTCATTTAATAATTAACTGAATTTTAAATTTAAAAAAACAGAATTAATTCATTATTTTAACCCAAATTTCGGAGACTTTTGTTTTGAAAACTTCAGAAAAAGTTTTGTGGAGAAAAAAAGTCATTGAAATGTTTTGATGTAATTAAGTTGTTTTTATCTTATTCTGAGAGCACAACATATGAATCATATGACCAATAATTGTGGTTCTCTTTATCAAAAAAACACGAACAGAACTTTACTTCTTTGTCTTCTCATAGTTTTTTGGCAATAATTTTGGCTAAAAAATAATAAAAAAATACAAAACTTTGACAAAAGGTTTTCATTGGAAAGGAGTTTAAAATTGTTTTGATTATAGACTTTAAGTCTGACATTTACAACAAGAAACTCGAATTTCGCTCAAATATTTTGAAAGAATTGGAACGAAATATAAAAAAAACTAAAGTTAGACAAAACCAAAACGATATAAAGATTGATATCATTGAAAACATTGATAAAATTGACAAGGGCAATTTACAAAGATTCATTACAAGTATCAAAATTCTAAAAATTCCGACAAAACGAGAGAAGAAAAGTTAAAATATAAGTTTAGATTAAAACGATTTTATGAATGTTTGAGATAATTGCGATAAAATCGGAATTTTTGATATAAAATCCCTAAACTTAATAGAGTTCTCAAATTATAATGAGTTTTATATTGATACTGGTTAAAAGTTTATCATGCTAAATTCAGAATTTAAATTAACGACTTTTAATGTAGTGTCTTGGCTCATTTCATAAACCTTGTTTAGTTGAGGCTCACAAACACATCGTTCACATCAAAGGGTATGCCTTAAGTCAGACAACAGTTATTTCAATTGATTTCTATACGAGAAGTTGTATAACAGGTTTGTTAACTCAAGCGCTTGATTTTTAGTCTTCAACACTTATTCTGAGCCCACTTTTCCTTTAATTATTACTAATATTTTGAAAAGAAATGGAATATTTTTAATATTTTTATAGAAAACTATACCATATATAATATTCAAGGCAATCAATATAAAGGCAATTTTAGTTCACTAATTCTTCTATAGAAAGGCTGATTTTGGAGGAGAAGTGCACTCCTTAACACCCATACATACAATTGATTTGCATTTGCTCTCAATTAAGCCAAGAATTTGATTTTAATGATATCATATCTGAATGACTAAAGATATAAAAGAAGTGAATTCAAAACTTATTCAAAAGAAATACATTTTGAGTTTATTCCCAACGATAAGAACTGCCAGAAATCGTAATGACTCGCAATGACCTCAAATTAAATTTAAAAATATATTTTAAATTATTTATTAATAATAGAAATAACTATAAATTGAAGACAAACTATAATTCATTCACAAAATGTGTTTGATTTTAGTAGTCTTGAAATAGAAAGTCTTAAAATTTGTTTCATTAAAAAAATATATTAGAATAAGAATTGGAGTCACTTTTCTATAAAAGAAATGAAATTATTTATGAGTTTTAATATAAGAGTTGATGGGTTGGGATAAAACAGAATTATATACTACACATTAGTGGGTAAATGTAGTGAAATGTAAGTGAAAACACAGTTGAATATAGAGAAAAGGGAAAATTATTAATATTAGGAAATATTTTAACCCAAAAACACAAATATATTCTATTGTCTGAATGGTTAGAACACCAAAAACAATATGAGTGATACGCTTTGGAATTTTGTGAAAATTGCCCAAAACTTAACAAAAAAATAAGCCATAAATTAATTCATTCAATTGATTTCCTATTGGATTTTTCTCAGTCGAGGACATCCACTTTTTTCTTATTTTCATTCAAAAGTTAAAAAAATCTCTTAAAAAGAGTTTTAACTTGAAATTGATTTTCTGGAATTTCGTTTAAATTAAAGATTTCACGATTTACTTGTTTTGGTTATTAAGTATTTAATTGAAAAGTAATTTAATGTAATCTATAGTTCCCACTAATTATTGTTTAATTAATATAAGTGCAAAACTGGGTCTCAGATATTACCCATCGCTTAACATTTTCAAAGCATACCATCAGATAATTGACACTTCAGTATTGAATTCGTAATTGACAAACAAACTTAATTAAAGGGTCAGGGTCTTCTAATTGCAATATGATTGCTATCTATGCGTTTATAATACTAATGAACAATACATTAATATATGGTATGAAAGAGAATTCAATAAAAAGCTATTATAGAATTATAGAATTATAAAATTATTATAGAATTGAAATTTAATAAAATTTATTAATTTTAAAAATACTTTTCCTACCTTGTTAATGCATTGTTATTCACTATTTTGAGCATATAATCAATTTATTACCTATGGTTAAATAAATGGAATATAATAATTAAACAAGTCACTTTCCTTTTTTCTTTTAGTAAATAATAATACAAATTATATTATATTAATAGTCTTTTTGATTATTTCGGTAAAAAAGAAGTCTTATTATTATATGTTTTTTAATATTATTTTTTATTCAATTGTTTCATATCTGAGTTATTATTTCGATTAATTTTTTTGTTTTTCTGGAAGTAAGTGAACTGATATATTCTTGTTTAAATGGTGGCATTACTATCAACCAAATCTTAATTACAGATTTATTTTAATAAATCGAAAAATATAAAAATGTTTATAAAAAGATTTATACTTTTATATAAAAAAAATTCCAATATTTGTTTAAAATTGAGCTTGTTTGTATGTTTGTATATTTATTTTTAAGTTTTGATTATTTAAAGTTTATTTATGAGTTTAAAATGAATATTCATTGAAAACATTGAATAACATGTTGATGGGTTAATTGTCTTATTTGGTTGTCGTCATAATTAAGTACTGATTTGAGTATTTGTTGTGTGTGTTCTCCCAATAGTGGCGGACGACTAAACTTTTGTCGAACAAATGAATTGTCTTCACTCAGATAAGTGACGGCATGTCTTAATGTTTTAATAGGAGGGCTGTGCTCTGACTCTATCTCTACAACGCATTTATTGTGTAAGACTTGTTTGTCATCGAAAACATCTTCGATATCATTGACCGGTCCATAAGAAAAGCCTGAATTTTCAAATAAATTGAGCCAATGATTGATTGGTTGAGTCTGTATTCTCTCCTGAATGAGTTTAATGATAGCATCCCTGTTCTCAACTCTTTTGGAATTGTCTGAAAACCTATTGTCATTTGCGATATCTTTCAGATCAATTAATTGACACATTTTGGCGAACATTCGGTCAGAAATGGCTCCGATTGTAATCCATTTCGAGTCTTTACATTTAAAAGACTGATAGGGAACAATACTTTCATGTGCTGTTCCCCTACGTCTTCCTTTAGCGCCACAATTCAAGTAATTGGAGGCTAAGTTTGTTAACATACTTACCTGACTCGTCAGTAAATTACAATCTATTTTACAACCCTTTCCAGACCTCTCCCTATAGAAAAGAGCCGATAAAATAGCACTTTTGGTATATAAGCCGGTCGTCAAATCAGTGAGGGCTACACCAGGTTTACAGGGGTCGCCATCCTCAGGACCAGTGATAGATAAAAGGCCTCCAATAGAACCAGCGATTACATCATAACCGGCTCTTTGAGCATAAGGTCCGTCAGTACCGAATCCAGAAATAGAGGCATAAATTATTTTAGGGTTTATTTGTTTAACTTTTTCATATCCGACACCCATTTTTGTTAACTTTCCCGGAAGATAGTTCTCAATGAGTACATCGCACTCTCTGACCAATTCAAACAAGAGATCAATGCCTTTTGTTTGCTTCAAATCAATGACAACACTCTATAGTTAATGAATGAGAAAAATATGACAATAAATAATAGTTAGAAAAAGATAAGTATTGGTTTACAAAATCAATAAAAAAGTCTTTGAATTGTAAACTAGTTTTTGATCTGAAAAATGATTTCACTCTCAATTCACAAACATTTCTTAACCATTAATTTAATTGTGATTTAATAACTCATTTAAGACTCGGATTTGATTTCACGCTATCTTTCGATTATTTTTTTATTTATGGGAGCATTCGATCAGTTTTTTTTAACAAATTAGTCACAAAAGTCTGAATAATAGCATAGAATTATTGTTTCTAAGAATTAAATGTCATATAATTTAAGAGAAACTAATGAATGCTTTTCCCACTGATTTGAAGCGGAAAGTGATCTCTCGTCAACTTTCAGAACAATTCTTCTCAAAGAAGGTTAGCCAAGAAGTTAATCACAGACTAAGCATTAAATTGAGCATAATCAATTAATTTTCTTTGCATCAAAGACTCTCACAACTAAGCAATGACTATGATTTGAGTTTAACCTCAATAACCTGAATAACCTTGCTTATCTCTATCTTAACAATGAAATTAAAGTCAGAGTTTAAGTGCCTTTTTATTACGATTTACGGCCACATAATAACACGACATTTCCCGAGTTATGAATGGCGGTCCCCAACCGCGAGTGTCATCTCCAGTATTAGGCTTCTCTACTTTGATGATCTCAGCACCAAGGTCACCCAAAAGCATTGTACAAAAAGGTCCGGCTAAGACACGAGTTAGATCTAAAACTCGAATCCCTGACAAAAGGCCATCGATTGTAGTCGTGGACATACATCTCATTAAGTAATGGGAACTAAACATAACTATTAATCAATTATTTCTTTTTTTGGTAAAACTTTATTCAAAAAATACTTAATTATAAAACATATAATTAAACTTATTTTGGAAAAATGATTATTGAAATCAGCTGATCTAGTTGTTTATAGAATTAGCTTTGAGTCACCCTGGTAACTATATTTGTTTCTATGTAAACGAGTTTTTAGTTCTAATTTTAAATCTTAAATAACTAATGAAATGCTATTTTGATTATAAGATTAGGTTTAAGTAAATTGATTTGGAATTTGATCCAAATCTTGTTAAAAATAGTAAAAATTGTAGAAATAGTAAGAGTAGTTTCACATTAAAGCTTTTTATTTATAATATATTATATAAAATCCATAAAAAATTTTAATTTAATTTATATAAAACTTCTTATATATAATCGGATTTATTTAGTGACAACAAAATTGAATGTTTTTGTGAGAATTTACTTAAAATTAGAGAAAATAAAAACAAAATTGAGAACAGATTAATGTATAATTTATTTTTATGTTATCAAGCTAATTTATCTTGATATTTATATATAGGAAGAATGTAAAAGGAATCGATGAAATTTAGATGAAACTCAGAGATGGTATTATATACGGCTTTAATTGAAATAAAGGCCTCAATTGTTCGTTAAATTTATGTTAAGATTGGGTTCGATCTTAACTTATGTCAAATTGTTATTCATTTGGCGTCTAATAAATGATTTATTGCAATGAATTTAAGCTTTAATTGCAATTCAAATGATTACAAATATTTTTTATTATTTTCGAAAAAAATGAATTTCTTTTCAGTTTATTCATTGTATGCAAGAATTTTAGCACATTTTGTATTCTGGAATTCATCAGAAAATTAGCTCTAAGTAGAAAGTGAAAAGTGAAATCTAGGTATTTTTATGACAATATAATCAGTTATTCAATATTATGTGGAAATTCATTCCTAAATTTTAACCTAGATTCTTCAATTTTGTCAGTGAATTTGAACACTATTTAATTAAACCCTACTTTTGATTTTAACTTTTAATTCAATGGTATAAAAGTTAAAAGATTATATTTAATGAAAACTGCCTTGTTTAGTAATTATAGAAAACAAAAAACCCTTAAATTAAGGGCTAAACCATTACATAAACCACTTTTCCATTTGGCGTTAATAAAACAATTTATATAATATTAATATTCTATTATTTTAGCAAAAAAAAAGCAAAAGAAGAGTCTTAGTCTTTTTTCTTATGTTTATTTATTATATAATCGTTTCACAACTGAGTTATTAAACTATTATTTCGATTAAAGTTTTTGTTTTTGGAAGAGTTCTAATGTAACTGAACTGATATATTGATGTTTGAATTATGGAAATAAAAAGTATCCCATCGTTCAGATCAATGAGTATTACATAAACTAAGATTATATTAAAACTCATTCTTCAGAAATATGTAAATTTTGTGAACAGATGTTTGTGTTCTCAATTTGAACTCAAAAGATGTGATCTCCTCCTGAGTGTATCTCTCGTTTACAAATACAGATTATTACTGATTTCCCATAATTGGTGTCTTCTCTACTCTTCTCTTATTTTTAGAAACAAAAAAATTAGTTTAAATTTTGGATCGAAATTTCTATCAATAAAACCATTAGTTTTTTTATTGGAATAATTGGATAAATATGTAAATATAAAAACAAATTTAAAGGAATTTTTAAAATGTATTTATTTATCCCAAAAGCAATTTTTATCTGAACGATCTAATCTTCGGACGAATAATAATAAAATTTTTATTAAATCTATAATTTATAGATCAAATCATTCCCTGAATAACAGAAAATAATTGAATAAAAGCCTTTCAATAGAACTTTTAGACAATTGAATTCATTTATTATTTGAGTCCATTAATAAAGTATTGAGAATATATTTAAAGCTTTTCGTCTAAATTAAGAAAAGTATTAAATATAATTTTTTCATCGATTTCTATCATTTGAAAGTGAGAGCACAGTCCGGAAGGCTGTTCTCTTTTTTTTCTATTAGTATTCCAAAAATGAACCAAAATTACTATCTATAGATCATTGGTTAGGTGTCTGTCCTTTTCAATGAAAGGGACAGCAATTAAAAGTCGATTGAATTCAGATTTGATTCATTTTATCCATTAATTCGCTATAAAGAAGTGGGAAATTAGAAATAGTCTCTATTTTTCGTTTCTCTAAGTCATCACTGATTTATCCGACAAATTAGATTTGAGCGCTACTTCTCTTTCAGTGGTGACACTCAGATACAACTGGACTTTGGCCTAATCTTATACTCAAATTGATTCCTCTTTTCATTACTACTACTAATTGGAAATTCTATTCACAAAAATATCACTCAATTTTGATGACACTTCACATAAATGAACTGAAAATAAAAGGTTAATTGTATTCTGTGTTTGAAAAAGTGTCAGTATTTACCTAGTGGCAAATTTGTTTCGTTGAGAATTACTTGAGGCTCGAAAATCTCAAATTGACTTTAATGTGTTAAGTCGATAATCAAATGAGTTCTTAAGTGAAACGCTTGAACTCAATTATGTCTATTCTTCAGAAGTGAATATTAAATGATTAAAACAATTTTGCAATTTTTCATTCTTATAGAAACTCGAATTAAAATTTGATGGATTAAACAACACATCCTTCGAATCACTTAAACAAAAAATTGATTTAAAGTCTAAATAAATAAAAAATTTGTTTCATTTAAGGCTTAAACAATGGAGTGATTGACAGATAAGGAGTTTTCATTTGACTTTTTTGTTTAATTCATACAAGAATTTAAAGAGAATATCAACAAATCGATCGAAACATTCCTTCCCTTCAGAGACAGAGTTTAAGTTAGAGAAGTGTCTAAAAAACTTTCACTTTTGACTTATAATTAGTTATTTTATTGATTCACTTCCGATAACCATTTGAGGAACTGATCAAAAAACCATATCTTATAGGGAACTGAAAGTTTGTTTAAGTGATTAAATAGTGAATCACCAAAAGTGAGGAATGGTTTCAATTGTTTTCATACAGAAGTTTGACATTTAATTGCATTTTGAACGCAATTTCTCTATAAAATGATTTCAATCAATAGTTTAATTGTCTTTTACTCTAAATTTTAGCGTTTGTTTAAACTTTTGGATAAAAATAATTGAAATGAATTCAAATGAGACACCCATTGAAACAACACTTTATTAATTAAAAGTTCGCAGAAAATAAAACACATTTTTGAGTTCATTTGTTTAGTTGAAAATCAACTTTTTTTGTGATAAATTTATCAAAAAATAATTTTCAAAATAATAAGAAATAGTAATAATCGTAAATAAAGTTAATATTATTTCAATCGATTTTAAAATTATTTTTATTATTGAATTTTATTTGAATTCTTTAGAGAAGGAAATGATTTATATGAAAGTTTTATGATTTACTTTTGAAAATAAGACAATAAAACAAATGATCTGAAATCAAATCGATTGAAATCTATTCAGTTTTAAACAATTGTTTTCCAATTCAAAGGTAATATCAGTTCTCATTCTTTGAGATACGCCTGATGTTAGCCAAGAATATTTTGTTTCATTTGCTGTCAAATTATTTTGAAGCCTTTGAGCCATATATTGATTAATAAAAGTATTCTAACGATTTGTGTTATGTTTAAAACAGATCAGACACTGAAACTGAATGTATGAGAGATGATGTGGAAGATTAACCCCTTGGATATAACAAAGGCTTAATTAAATTTCATTAAAATTAAAATTCAGTTAAGAAAATGTTTTGGATGAGTAATTTGGATGAGTAAACTATTTGATAGAGTTTTTTGTTAAATACTTATTTTGAAATTAAAGGCAAACAAAAAATATTTGTTCAAAAGTTTATTCATTTTGAAAATTATATGAAATTGATTTACAGAGAAGTATAAAATGTGCCCAAAATTACAATAAATAACTAACATTTGGCAAACGGTTTAATTCCAACAATTTTAAACTAAAAAATGTTTAGACTCTCAGAGTTTTGTTTAGATATATTTTTCTTCTTTTTCATCAGCACTTTCTTCAGCACTGGGAGAAGTCCATTCCCCATTCGTCGTCGAAGTAGTTTTCATATCACCGGACGACGGTTCAGGTATAACAATCATTGGAGCGCAATGGTGTGCACTGGCCATCGCTGCTGTGCCCGTTATGATAGCCGAACAGGTCGGACGTGCAAAACGAAGGACACCAGAAGTTGAGTTACTTTGTTGAGTATTTGTGCCTGGCACATGTCGAACATTCTTATAACTTTGGAAAAGGCAAATATAAAGTTTGGGCACAAAGAGACAGCCGAGCGCTACCGTCGCACTGATCGACAGACACATACAAAGACTCGCGATTTGAATCTGAAGACAGAAAATTATATAAATTACTATTATTTGAAGTGAATTATGATTTAATAGTTATGTAACTGATATTTGACTTTAAGTCTAAATTATTATACATTGGAATCGATGAAAATCTCATACATTCAGTAAAATGGGGTCAAACTATTGTCTAAATTATTGTTAGCATTAAATAACTGATGAAATTGTCTTCAATTGTCTACAATTTATGTTTACTTATTTTCCTTAACCTATAAGTTATAACTTATAACTTAAATAATCGGAGAATTCACTACTAATTTGTTTGATATAAAGTGATATGAAGTGAAACAATGAGAGAAAGTTTTTATAAGTAATATATAAATGAAAAGATTTTTTCAATAAAATAATATTATTGTTATTCTTATGATTCATAAGTTATGATATTCTGTTGAGTTAATGACATCCAATGGTTTTAATGGGAGATAACGTCAAATAACTTCAAATTCAGGACAGGATCTCAATTGAATACTAAAATAATAAATAATAACAATAATGATTAACATAAAAAGGCGTTCCTTTAGAAATCAAAAGGACATCACGTCTTGACACTAACGGTCATTAAATTTATTGGACTCAATGGGAGACTCAATACACACATTCCATGAGGAAAGTATGCAAATACCCTAAAGATCTGGATTAATCATAATTTGACATTTCTTATATCTAACAAGTAAGGACAAATTCTTTTAGTGAACACACCCTCTAGACTGAGACCTTGGTAATGGTCACGTTGTATATATAAAATATTTACATTAACTTTAAGTTTTCAAATGAATGGTATTTATATTGAATTGTCTGCCATTATATTCAAAGAACTTCTTTTGACTTTTAGCTAACGATTCAAATAAAGAGAATTTGAGCCCAAAATTAATTTAAATGTCTTTCAATTGAATTAGAAATTAAAAATTTGAATACAAAATAAGCCATAAATGTGACTAAAAGAGATAATTTGACAAAACATTAATTAAATTAAATACTTAATAACTGAAAATAGTAGTGTATATGAAGGAAAGGTTATTTAAAAACTTTTCTTAAAACTTATTTATTGTTTGCTATTCACCAAAAATAAAAACATTTAAAGCTTTGAAATTAGAATAAAATTATCTATAAAAGTATCTATTTTGTTTTGAAATTTATTCCACTAACTTTTAACGTCAAACAACAATTTTTAGCCTTAAATATATAATAGAATAAAAAATTGAAAACTCGATTCAAATAGAAATAAAAATACTTAACGTTATAGTAATGGAGTGTCTAATTGTATGACATATAAGACACTTCCAGCTATTTCTCAGACTATTATATGCTTTTGTTTTTATAATGATATAAATTTAGATAATTATTATGTTTTTTAATGTTTTTATATTTTTATATATAAAGTGTTTATATAGTATTCTAATTGTTTTTATTAATAGAAGTTTTTCTTAAGACTCATCTATGAATTTGAAGACAAAGAAACTCAAATAAAACAATAAAAATTAAATTAATAGACACTGTTTTGAACACTATTTATAAATCAGAGTTTGTTTGCCTTATATTTAAGATTATATTCATATGTTTTGAAAGACCAACAAAAATATCAATATTTATGATATCATTTATCAGAATTTCTTTTGTTATTAATCTGAAAGAAATATTATTTTTTTCGTTTTAAGCCAAGAATTTACTGCAATAAATGGTAAGTGAATTGAATGTCTGTCTGTCCTCTCATTGATTCAAAGTCTTATGAATTGAAATCAATTCGAGTGTTTGAAAATTGTTTTCTTCTCTATTAAAGCGGAATATAATCCCCGAAAAATATCATCAAAAGAAAGAAATATTAGTTGAAAATACTGTGAAGTTATTAAAAATGTTTAGCAAAAGGAACTGTATTTTCTTATTCTGTTCTCTAACGAAAAGCACTTACTTTGAAGTCATTATTAGTTCCAAAATAGATAGGAATGAATGCGAGCCAAACAATACACGTTGAGTACATTGTGAAGCCTATGTATTTTGCCTCGTTGAAATTCTCAGGGATTTTTCTAGTTTTGAATGCATAAGTTGTGCACAGAATAATTAACAGTTTATTATAAACCAATGATACGCCCATCGATGCACTCGAAATTCCGCACTGCAGTACAGAAAACTGACGGAAGCCCTGACCGTATATCACTTCTTTAACGCTGGGCGGATCCCGAATTATCCAGGCTATGATGAAAACCAGTTGAACACTGGCTAAACACAAACAGATGACAATCTGTGACTTTGGACTCGTATACGAGGGTCTCTTCATTCCATTTTTGATGCCCCGATTGAATATTCTTGAGATTCGGTTAGTTTTGGTCAGAATCGCTGAATAACATATACAAAGACCTAAACTAAGTCCTATTCTGGTTATTGTGCAGGTGATCAGAGTTGGTTTCGATAGGATTATGAAACTCATGATATAGCACAGCATAATTCCCGCCAATAGTATGTAACACAACTCTCTTCCGGAGGCCATTATTATCGGAGTGTCATTAAAGCGGAAAAATACTGTAATTGTAAAGAGTGTAGCAATCATTCCGAGTGATGCAAATGAAGTGGGAACTATAGTCCAGGGAGAGTCCCATTTCATATATTCAACGGGTAGTTTATTACAGCCTGACTTGTCTTCGTTTGGCACAAATCCTTTCGGGCATTTCATACAATATGTCTGATTAAACACATATTCATCTATAAAACATGCGGTGCAGTGCCAGCAACACGTATTTGACTCATGATATTGTCGATACTGTCCGGCAGCACAGGGATAACTGCATACCGATGACGGCATTACATCTGATTCAACCATTTCTAACCTCCAACTGGTGGTCAGGTTATGATATAGTCGTTTTTGGGAGTACCACTTGAAATGACTTAAATCAAAACTTAGTCTGAAATCAAACAATTTTATAGCATTTAATTCAGATATTAATTGAGATAATATCTCAAAATCTTTGATTAATTAAATGAATACTTAATGAAAACTTTGAGCATAACATTAATATAAATAAAGTAGCATGCTAATTTATTCCTAATCCTTTTAATTAATAATAGCTAATAGTTTGAAGTGTTGTAATTAATTCATAAAAAAATTATATCAAATTGTTTTTCGCGCAAAAACTAATTATTCTCTTCTTTTTTGATTAATTGTACTTAAATTAAGGAAATATTTCGAAACAATTCATATCAATCAGAATAAACTTGAAAAGACTATATATATCCTTATAATATCCTTGCTCAAATATTACGACAAACTATTAATGAGAATAAAAATTAGCCCCGAGTTTGATCTTAATTTAAAAATAAAAATATTAATTCATATTTATTTGAATAATTAGAAAAACTACTGAAAAGAATGGCTTATCTCTTGATTTTCAATGCCTTAAACTTTAAGCCTTAAAGTATTAAAACTTATTTTTTGATGGATTAGTTTCTAACTTATTATTCATTGAAATTAATTCTCATAATTAAACGATAAGTTAATGAAAATATTTTAAAACTTAATTTATTTATTAAATAAAAAAAATCCATTTAAAACAAAATGAGTTTTTATTAAATGCTTGAAAAAGTAATTTATAGTTTTATTATAAAAGTTGAGTGAAGTTAGCCTTAAGTGAGCCCTTAGTGACCATTTCTTGAATTCAATATCAGTTCAATGTATGATAAAAATAGTTATTATATACTAAAAATCTATTCACCGATAAGTCAATGATTTTAAAGTTTCTTAAAAATGGATAATTTATAGTCTAATAGTTGACATTAAAGGCCTAAAATGTTGTGTTAAGTGAGCAAGGATACTTTTAAAAGTAAATGGAACCTGAAGTGTTGGTCCCAAAAACAAATAAGAGATAAATTTTTAGAGATTATAGGCTTAAACAAAATCTTTGGGAAAATTCCTTAAATATTGTCTTTAAAATGATATTCAAGTGTTTCATAGAAGTGATTATCACATGACTTGTGTTCAGCTAAAACCCTATTTTTGAAAGTATGGCTTTAGTTGAATACAAGTCAATTCAAAGTGAAAACATTTTTCTAAAGTAAATCATTTCAATGTTTACTAAAACTTTTAGTAATCATTTTTAGTCAAAAAGTGATATTTTGTAACAATTTTGGCGCTTAAAAGTCGTCGACAATAAAATTAATACAATTCTTGCGAAACAACTTTTAATGTAAAGAATATATCAATGGTTTGCGTCAATAAAAATACGTTTGTCTGAAGTGAAGACCCCTTTATTTAAATCAAACGATTATTTTAATAAAGAATTGAATTCATATTCAAAGACGTGATTTGTTTTCATTGAATCAATTCATTCGAATAGAAGTTAAAAACGCTTTCATTTCATTTGAATATTTGAGTCATAAGTGAAATGTCTTCAAACGGTCCCGAATGGAGAATGTGGTCAATGTATGGCCAAAGCCCTCAGTCATACCCCTATCGGCCACCATTTGTCTATCCGGTAATTATGCCGATATGTGATCCAAACCATTGCCATCACTGCCATCACAGCCAACGAAATCATAGTTTTAATAACTCCGGCGAAGGTCTCATTGAAGAGACATCTCAAGACTTGATCTCATTATCTAATCCGTTGTCTGACGACCAGATCTCAAACGAACCAAATATTAATTCAACCCAAAGTCAAGCCGTCGATCCAAAAGCGGATCAATTTTATGAGATAATGGACACAATTAAAACCCATTTTCCCAATAAAACTACAGAAGAGTTATCTGAACTGATTGTCAACACTTCTAAGCTTTGGATTCTCATCAAAGAAGAGGATCCAACTCTCGATTTGCAAGAAATCAACGATAAAATCAAAAATTATATGAAAACTGCAGAAGAAGTCAACACTGAAAACGATACCATTCCTGAGTCGACAACTGATGCCACCACTGAAGCCACCACTGAAGCCACCACTGATGCCACCACTGATACCAAAGTTGAAGAAGAAGTCAAAGAAACGGATGTCATTTCTGTAGAAGTTCCAGAAGAAGAGATGAACACAAAAACTGATGTCATCCCTGAATTCATTACTGATTTGACGACAGAATATAATCCCGAAGTCATAGCTTTGGCGACCACTCCATCGATGACCACTCCATCGACGACCACTCCATCGACAGATCAAACATTAAATGAACCAAAGATTGAAGAAAAATCAGAAATTGTAGAGAAATGGGCAAAAGTTTCTGTGGTTTGTCCGAAGCCGACACAACCCGAGAAATACAGCAAAATATTGGTTAAATTACGTGGTTTTCACCACAACTTGTCGGACAAAGAGTTGATCGAATGGATAAGTAGTACACGAAATATGTTAATTGAATTCGGAGAGAAGGGCTTCAGTGGTATGAAAATTAATGATATCGTCAATACTGTCTCCAAGTTTATCAACACTTCCACTGAAGAGAACAAGAACCCATTGGCCGCTAACAACGAGAGATGTGGTATTTGTTCCGATACAATCAACTCAATGAAAATGGCTCTGAGCTGTCAACATGTCTTTCATTTCAATTGTCTCGAAGAATGGGCGCAGACTAACAATCACTGCCCCGAATGTTATAAAGGTTTCTAATTTGAATTAAAAATTGATTATTTGTTTTGAAGTTATGCTAATTTGCTTTTCTATACGAATTATTGCTATTATATTATAAATGTTTGCCTCTAATCTTCTTTTTTTCATATAATTCTTTGACTCAATTTGTAAAGACTTGTATTGCTTTGTATTGCATTCTTTTTTAATTGAAATAAATTTTTATAAATGTGGACATACCTTTCATTAGCCCATTCGCCAATTGAAACATAATCAAATCTTGTTATGTCTTCAGTTGGCGTGAAATCAGTGTCAGTGGCAACTCTTTGGTACTGAAATATGTCATAATTTCCCGGAGCGTCGCCATCATTATTGAACTTAACGATCATATCATTTCCCTGAAGACCTATAAGACAATCAATAATTTGTTGTTTCCTTTCATTTCCTATTATTTTAAGATTGAATTTGTTTTTGTTTTCTTTAGTTTTAAGTCTCTGGTCTTCTCTATTGAGGAATTGATTTAATATATAATATTAATAAAAATTATTAACAAAAGAGAAGACTTTATTTAAAATAATTGGTTTCTATTTATTTCTATTTATTTTTAGCTAAAACTCAGTCTTTGATAACTTTTTGATTAATTCTTTGAGGAATTCTTTCTTCGGAAATGTTTTACTGGTCTTCCGTTTAGTTAGTATTTAAGGACAATAAACAAAGTGTTAGCCTTTTGTGCTAAACCAGAAGAGACCGCTATTCCTGTGAATAATTGCTTAAATCTCAATACAATTCTGGTCTCGAGTTGTTTAGGGAACAGATGTCTCTTTAATTAGTTGTTTATTAAACTAATTTCACTTAATTTACAGAAATTCTCAGATTTTCTGAAGACTTAAATTTCAAACATTTAAAACAAAAGTAAATATTAAGTGAAAAGTAATTATCACTAAACTTATTGTCGAGACTCACATATTCTTCAAATCATTAAAACTGAGGGTTTTTAGCGATTCTGAATACAAATTACTTTTATTACTTTAAAAATAACTTTAAGAAGAGATAATAGAACCGATTCTGAATAAGATGTCAGAGAAAAGGTTTTACCTCCACTTTTGTTCTCAAATAAAGAATACTTGAAGACTAAACTTAATGTTATTGAGAGATATGGGATTACTTTAAGCAAATAATGAATTCCTCTTTTTCTCACAACATATATGACATGAATATTACCAAATTTTAAATTATAAAAGAGATAATACCCGGCTATAATTAATCAGATAACAGAACACATTTTATTGAGAAAATAAATTAAACTTTTTTGTTGTCATAAAAAATTGTCCACAAATTTGAAAATTGAATAAATAAACCGAAAAATTGCAATAAAATACTCCAATGAATTCAAATTATATTTTTTTTCATAAATTAATTAAAATTTAGAGCGAAATACTGTTAATGGATATGAACTCATTTCGCAAATTATTTTATATTAATTAAAGGTTTAATTAATGGAATGGAATTATCTTTTATTTAATTTTTATTTAGTTTAAACTATTGATGACATTTCCATTTGAGAAAACTTTTAAAAGTAATAAAAATATTAATTGCGATTTGAATTCAATGATATGTTTACTCAACTTCTAATCGATTGAATCCAAATATACAACGAATGAAAAAAATCCAAATATAATAAAATCCCTTTCATTGCAATTATGATAACAAAAGATTGCGAACAAAAGGTATAGAAATAAAACTATTATAATAGGAATCTCTCATTTATATATTTCTCAATATTCAGGTAAAGGGAATCATAATTATGATGAGAATATTATAATGAATGTGTAGGCTAATTCTTTAAAAGATTAGAGAATTATGTAATTTATAGCAATTTAATGTAATTTTTGTAATTTCAAATTTAAATTTTACTAGATCAAATGATATTTTTAGATAATATTTAAATGAGTTATTTGGAAATCATATTTCATAGAAAGGGATATAAATGTTTACATAGAATTTAGAAAATGGTATTGAACCTTAGTTTTGGTCTCCAAAAAATATGGTAGAGTCAACGAAAACTTGTGAAAATAATAAATCATTTTATACTTTGAAATAATATTTCAATTTTTACATAAATCTTAAGACCGAAAAAATGTTGGATTTATTGCTTCACATTTTGGTTAATAGTTATGAAAACGATAGGCATCTGATACTGAGGGTCCGCTGGGAAAGGGGTTGGAAATGATCCAATCGTCTAATGATGTCGAAAGTCAATTATGATAGGATTGCAGTCAATAGTAATTGTGTTATCATTACTCTTATAATTAAAGTAAATATAAAATCCCAATCAGTAGTCGACGAATTAAATTGCGATCCAAAAGACTTGTTATTAAGCATTTGAGGCATTTGAAGGCTTTAGTACTGGTCATAGTCTTGAGTTAATGTAATTTTAATACTTAATTCATGATTTGAGACTTTATGTCATTATCTTTTCCAAAAGGTTTAGTTTATTGGATAATAAAAAGAAGAATTTGAAACCAAACGAATATTTCTCAATACTTGTCCTATTATTCTGTGCTATTCTTTGATGAAAAGATTTTGAGCGAAATGAGACATAAAAAATGAAAAATAAATAACAAATTTTGTTTTCATTCTTTTTTTGACCTAAAAATCAATACATATTTTTCTAACGTTTCTTATATTTGAATTTCTGGACATTTGATTGACTCTAATCTTAACTTTTGGCTAAAAATTATGTCTTTTATTCTGAATTAGACGTGACTTTAGTTTAGAAATCATTTCAAACCTGAGTTGAATTCAAGTGAAAAGACTTTTTTTTCTTACTTTTGAATGAAACACTTCTAATGTGATGTAAGAGATCCGGGCCTTTGATGGCATCCTTTATACAACTCTTCATTCTATGACCGCAACGCTCACGCAATAGATTATGGATGGCGTGAGCCATACTATAGACAGCATCCACTACAAATGGCACTAAACCTTCTTGCTCATATTTGTTCAGTTGCTCTTCGCCTAAATGTAAAGATTAATTGAGATTTGCTTCAAACAAATTATTCAATTATTTTCTTTCAATTTCTTTGCTATTTCTCAGAACTAATGTAATCATAATATTTATACTAAACATATAATACTTTTATTACATTAATATTAATGAGATTTTAAAGCATTTGTTTTTAAATTTTATTTTTTCCCAAAAATTATTGAAATGAAATGTAAATCATAGTTAATAAGATTTTTTCGATGTAAATAAACATAAATGATAATGACTTACCTGTGCATCGCTTTAATTTCTTGATGTCGTAACCAATTCTTCGTGAATGCGTTGTAAACGAACAGTTAAAGTGTTGTTCCCAAAATGGTATAAACCAGGGATTCCTCGTATTAACTATTGGTCTTAATTTCTTAAAATATTCATCAAAACCTAAAACAAAAGTTTAAATACAATGAATTACAAAAGAAGGTGTGTGTGTGTGAGAGAGAGAGAGAGAGAGAGAGAGAGAGAGAGAGAGAGAGAGAGAGAGAGAGAGAGAGAGTTTCATTTAATTAGAGAAATGTGCAATAAATAAATGGCTTAATTAAATTTAATAACAGTTTTATTGATTTACTTCAGAAACTATAAGACAAATAACGAAACAAACGATTTTTTCAAACATTTTTCTGTTATTTCTTCAATTAATTATCTAATTATGAAATTTTTATCGAAGTCTTGAATAATTGGTGGAAAAAATGTATTCGTGATTTGCATATTTCATATAATTTCGTTAATTATGGGGTCATAAAGTTTCAGTTCTAAGTGTGGAGTCATTTATTATTACAATTTTTCTATAATTAATTTCAATTCATTACTACAACAGAGGATAACAAAAATTTTGTGTTTCAATCGATTAACTGTTCTCTCGTTTAAAATGTAATTTAAATTATAGTCTATAATAAGAACCCGGGACTCGTTGCTCGAACGGACTTAAGTGATTCGTAGGAAAATTTTCTAACTTACGAAAACATTTAAGTTTCTCGAAAGAGCGCAGATAATTATCTTAAGTTAAGTTTACGAATACTCTAAGAGCACGTGACACATATTTACGACGAAAATAAGTTAAACTTAAATCAAAACTATTTCACAAAAAATCTTAAATAGAAAACAAATCAAAATATTTACGACATCTAAATAGCAAACGTAAGTAAAAATATTTGTAATTATAATTAATTTTTTTAGTTAATTAGATTTGTTGTTGTTTATATTGATTTTCATTGTATTTGTAATATTTGTTTTGTTGTGCAACTATTTTTTGTTGTGATTCTAATTTTTGTTGTGATTCTAATTTTTGTTGTGATTCTAATTTTTGTTGTGATTCTAATTTTTGTTGTGCATTTTTTTAGATTATGTCTTGGCTTGTTCTAATTGAAAAACAATCAAGACCGAAGAGAAGACAGATAAAAGACCGAAGTAATCCATTGGAGTTGTTAAACGACAAAGAATGCATTCAACGCTTCCGAATGGATCGATCCGGTATATTATTCATCTGCCAACTCATCGACGAAGATATAAGAAGGCCAAAGAAAAGAAATAATGCTGTTCCAACTGTGGTACAAGTATGCGCTACCTTGCGGTTTTTCGCGCAGGGAGCGTTTTATAGAGTGACCGGCGACACACTTGACATAAGTACGTCATCAATGTCAAGATGTGTCCACTCAGTAGCTCGGGCACTCGCGGCCAAAGTTGGCCATTTTATAAAATTTCCCGAAACCGAACAGCAAATCACTTCAACAAAACAAGAATTCTTTTCATTAAAGCGATTCCCCAATGTAATTGGAGCCATCGATTGCACCCATGTTGAGATTAAAACGCCGCCAATTGAAATCGAAGCGGACTATATAAACCGAAAATTTCGGCATACAATCAACGTGCAAGCCGTGGCTAATTCTCGGTTGGAATTTACCGACGTCGTGGCTCGATATCCAGGCCGAGCACACGACTCGTTTATTTGGGCAAATTCCGGTCTTAGGCAGCGTATGTTACGTCAGCCAATTACCGGATGGCTTCTCGGGGACGCTGGTTATCCTTTGGAGACATTTTTGATGACTCCTTTCTCCGCCCCCCAAACGGCAGCTCAAGAACGTTATAATGTATCACATATGAAAACACGTAACGTTATTGAGCGAGCATTTGGGGTGCTTAAAATGCGGTATCGATGTCTTGACCAATCGGCGGGAAAACTTCTGTTCTCACCCGAAAGGTCATGTTATGTCATCATATCGTGTTTTATATTACACAATATTGCCATAAAACACAACTTTTATGGCGAAACATTTGACACCATTGAAACCTCCGTTGAACCTCAAGTGTCCATTACCGAATTGGCGGAAGATACCCGAGCCCGAGATGTTCGAGCAAATATTTTGATTAATAATTTTAGTTAATTATTTGTGCTTCTTTTTTTTGATGTGCTCTTTTTTTAGTTGTGCTCTATTTTTATTTGTGCGTCTATTTTTATATTTAATAAACTATTTATAAATATATTTAAATAAAATAAACAATTTTTTTAAAAATAATTTTATTAAATTTATAAAATAAAAGTTAATTAAAAAATGATTTAAGTTCTTCTCTTTCGTTCCCGACGTCTAATCCCGAGGCTTCCATCCATTTGAGTCGTAAAGACAACTCAAATGCCTTCAATGAGACCAACTTCTCAGCAATCGAAACCTTTTGGCGCTCCACTTCAAGCAGTTCTTCGGCTGTAGACTTCGCTTCAAAATCACAAATCCTGCGACGTTTACAACCATTTGCTGCTGTTGAAGGGGTTTGCGCGGTTTTGGTTTCGACAAGAAGTTGGGGCTCAATCAGAAGCAACGGTGGGCTCACTGGTTGGTCTTCCTTCGAGTCTTCTTTTGCTGGTACCGATGTGTCTCCTTCTTCGATAATTCCATCAATTAGCTGGTGGTTCATTGTCGAAAGTAGGAGATCCTCGGCAATAGTAAAAGAAGTCTTAGAAGGAGGTCCACCCCCGGTGGCTTCCCGATGTCTTCTCATTTCTGCCGCTTTCTTCTTCACTTCTGATTTCAAATCGGAAAGTTTTTTTTTGACTTGATGTGGTGTCCTCTCTCCGTTACTCACTGCGCTGATATCATTGGCCAAATCTTGAAGCGCTTTTTGTTTCTTGTCGTGAGTTATCGATGGGGACAACTAAATCAAAAATCAGAAGCATAATTAAAAACAGAAGCACAACAAAAAACAAATGCATAACCAAAAACAGAAACACTACACATTAAACAAAACATTAAAAACAAAATATAAAACATTTAACAAAACAACTTACCTTTCCATCAATTATTTCTTTTCTTTTTGCATATCCTTCAACCAATAATGAAATTTCGGTTTCAGACCAATTAGGTGCTCTTCTATTTAAATTGTTTGCCATTTTTGTTTATAGACTTTTAAAAAACATGTGCTTTTAACAGCCGCTAAAATTTCAAACTATTGATTTCGCGCATGCGGTCTGCTTTTGGGATTTAGTAAATTACTTAAGTTTAGAAATTTCTTAAGATTTTTTGTGAAATATATGTTTTCTTAAGATAAATTTTTCCTTAAACTTAATTTTACGAATTCTTAAGTTAAGAAATTTTGTGCAACGAGTCCCCGTTCTCCAAATCTATTCAAAACATAATTCAAATTATTATTAATGTTTTTAACAACTCATAAGTTTAGCAAAGATTTTAATTTCGCTCAAAATGTGTAAAGCATTTAATCCTATTATCAGTATATATAGGATTTACAACATTATTATTATCATTTATTTATAGCTATATTTAGCAATTATAGCTTGGTCACTCCTGTCATCATATATTTAAAAGTGGGTTCTTTCGATGATCAATGATCGGGTGAAGTTTAGTGTGAATAAGAAAAGATATAATCGTTGCTAAAATACATGTTTTATTTATTGAGAGAATTCTTTCTATTCTAAAATATAGACAAAAATTCTTTTGTGGCGTTTGTTTTGAAAATTTGTTGCCTAAAAGAACTCTCAATAATTCATAAATTTTTGGGCAAAAATTTTCTACAAAATTATTGCACAAAAATCGAAATAAAACTTAATATTCAGTAAAAGAACTGAATCTATAGAAGTTGTAATCGTATGGAGTCTTGCAATTCATTCAATGTTTAAAATTATGTTTTCATTCGATAAAATTGTATTTTTAAAGGAATTTTTATGTATTTATCTGTATTTGTCTGTATTTGTCTGATGTTTATTTATGAATAATTTTATTCTTACATATTTTTATCCACTGAGTTATACATTGAATGAATGATTTTTATATAAAATATATGATTGAAATTCTGTTTGTAATTTGAATGAAAAGTTTTTTCCTTTGAAACAATTCTCTGAAAATTGAAAGTTTTGAAGTTCAAATAGAAATCGTTTGAAAAATAAATAAAATCGTTTAAATTCCAAACTTATTCCTATTTCTCCTATTAATGCTTATTCTTAAATACTTTTTTAATTAAATAATATTTTTTTAAAAATGAGTTTTAATGAATTCTTAGGCAATAGTTTAGACTCTAAACAAGTTTTTAGAAAAATCAATATTCACTATATCTACAAAAAAATATGTTTTTAGAAAAGGAAAAAAGATTTGAAAATATAAATACATATTTGATTGTCTTTTGAGCCAAAGAAAGACTTCTACATTCTTCGCCTGAATTGAGTTTTAGTTTGTTTTTCTACTTTTATCTGATTTTCTTATTCGTTATGGTTCATAGCTATGGGCATATTTGGTCACATATTCTAATAAAGATACATGGTAATTTGATAATGTAACCATGTAAATTATTAATATGGTATGTGATTTGTTTGCATAGCTAATGGTCAGTAAATACCTAAATAACTAGATCATACCAGAATGTTCTTACTCTATGTGTTCATTGTTTTTATTGAGTATTTGTATTAAATGTTTGTGAAAAATCTTTTCAATTGAAAACAATATAAAAGAGATTTATTTGGATTTTTAGAAATGAGTGGATGTTTGGATGGGTTCTCAAATGGACACATATATGACATAAGCCTTGAAATGAAGTGAAGACAAAATTGAGAGCAAAAGATATTTAATAAGTTATTCGATTTTATCGCTCGGATTATGTGTTGATTGAAGCGAATCAACATTTTTCGTGAGCGGAAAACAATCGTCGATTCCCTCTCTTTTTTCTTTTATTAAATTAAACGAAAGATATTTCAAACCTTTCAGTGGTTTTCTTTTGGGTAATATAGTTATGGCGCCGCCGGCGCTCTCTTCTTGACCTTAAAAATAAGAATTCTTTTTTAAGAAACAGAAAAAGAGTGACACAAATGAAGTTTATTATGTCTTACCCCTCACCGGATGAATTTTTTTGCCCCAGGAATCACTTCCCAACCATAAGAAGTGTCCGTCTTTTCCCATGTCTTTCGCTGCACTTAACAAACGACGACAATTGTCTTCGTCAACAAAAAGTACAATAACTCTGGCGTTGACTTTACTCGAGAGCTGTTCTATTATTTTCAAAAAGTCTGTATGTTTTGCATTTCGTAATATTTTAGCCGATTCTGCGATACAAATGCCTTCTCTATTCGCTAATATCTTGAAGTGTTCGATACCTTTCTCTCCATAATCGCCTTCAGAGGCAATTGTCGATACATACGTCCAATTAAATAATTTAATTATATCAACCATTGCCTGCGCCTGGAAATTGTCGGGCGGTACCGTTCGGCTAAAATAACCGAAACGAGACTTATCACTCAAATCAACGCTCGTCGACGCATAACTTATTTGTGGAATCTGTAAGAAATTCAATAAATATTCAATTATTTTGTAATTTATTTACACTTTCAATGTTTTTGAAAAAATTTAAATTAAAATTTTATGTAGAGTTTGATTAATTATCCTTGCCCAAAATACTCAAAATGATCAAAATTCTAATTTTAAATTTTAGTATATTTTAAGAAAGAAAAAGTTTTTATGTTTATCTCATAAATAACTTAAACTATTTTTATTCAGGAATTTTAGACTCGTTTTAAGCAAATGATGGACTGAATTATTAGATTTGAGAAATTGATTTCGTATTTCATTTGAATAAAGAAAAGAAAGAAAGAGAAATGAGTGAAACGAATGGCACGGAATATAGAATGCAATGAAAAAGAATGGGTTGACTCAAACGCAATGTTTGACTCAGAAAAGAATCGATTGGATTATCTCTGATTTAATGGTTGTGACCGCTATCGACGATCCATTCATTCAAAGTCAAAATAGTAGCCGATAGTAGTTTACCACTCGAGGGACAGACATCCCTTTGTTTTTAAAGATGTCATACCTTAACGTAAAGGAAAGTATTTTCCATTTTATTTATAAGAATTTGTTTTTCTATAACTTAAGAATTGTTTCTTTTATTTGATGTTTCGTGAAATTGAAGAAATAAATTCGTGTAATTCTCAGGAGATTTCAGTTCTTTAAACTTGAATTCTGTGGTGAAGACCAGTGAAGGCAAAAGTAATTTGTTTTATATTAGGAAATAACTGATTGTTTTCTATGAAATAATCTGCAATTTTGTGGATTTCAAAAAATTTTATTAAATTAAATAAAACACAGCTATAGATCAGAGCCTCTGTTTTGAGAAAAACTCATTCTTTGTATTAAAATATTAGATTTAGATATAAATAATCAAAGTTTCAAATTCAGAACTTTTCCAACACTAATAACTTATGATTAGATACTCTCTAATATATTAGAACATCGTTTGATTCAATTAGAATTGAGAATACCTTGCTTATCTTTATATGGGCTTCCTAAGATTAATAGAGTAGTAAGTTACGTATTTCACCTTGTAAAATCTTAGTATCCAATTGGGTTGAATTTAATTTTGTTTAGTCTGTTTTAATGGTAAAAATTTTGTGATAATATTCATAATAATAGAGATTTTCCTTATTTTTCAGTCCAATGAATCTGAGATTTTCAGAGAAATTTGTTCGCAATAATAATGATTTAGAGACAAATATCTGACTTTCAGTTAATATTTTATTTCAAAACTCAAGTATATTAAAGAGTAAAATGCAGTGAAAAGAGGAGGGAATTCCTTAAAATATCTGAAGACATGAAAATCATTTCTTTTGACAGATGTTCATAATTTAAATATTATTTGTTATATTTCTTGACTACGATTACAACGAATTTCTTTGAATAAATTGCTTTTTCCTTAACATCTCTTATGTCTCTATATATTAGACAATGGATTCGATCTCTGCCTCAAAGCTTTTAATCATTTGTTTAGAGTTTGAACTAAAAGTATTTTGAATCACAAAAAATATTCAAAAAATCTCTTAATATTAAAATCTTATGTAAACAAAAATTGAAAAAATTCGACGTTTTATTAATAATTTTTCGTTTCGAATATTATATGAAAAAGTCTGATATATATGTGTTGTCCTTAATGTGCTCTTTGACATTTTCGTTTGTTTTTTTTCTTCCAAAAGTATTTGTGATTCCAAGAATGTATTTCTCCAATCGTGCGAACCATAGTGTGCAACACTGTGTCGTGTCTTTGTTTGCACATCCATTAATTAAATGCAAAATCAATCGCTATTCTTATGCTTTGTTGATAAATTGGCCATATGTGCATGCACAACTGAAAAATGATACATCGTCACTTTTCGTAGTTTAACCATTATCGGCTTATTTTTGACCTTTAAATGTAACCTTGCTCCTCTTACAATTTAATGCAATAAAAGTATTAAATAAGAACTTCAGTTCATAAAAAAATCTGAAATTTTTCGTTAATTTCTATTAAAATCAATAAAAAGTTTTCAAAAGTTTGATGTGATTGTCAGTAGAATGGAAATCATCTTGATTAATTAGTTTTTTGAGACTATTTTATCGATTAAATCCTAAATTAAAACATATATTGAAAGTAATGTTAGACAAAGAGATTGATTGCGAGTTGGTTTTGATCCTTGGCTTTAGTCGAATACTTAATTAAATTCATCCGAACTTTTTTCGTTCATTTATTTAATTAAGGACTCACTTATAGAACATAACACACATAACACTTGTCGACAGAGACTTCACTCGAAAACATAACCACTTAAACCATTCAAAAGTGCTTTTTTCAAATGCAAGTAATAAATGATTGGTTGAAAGTTTGGTTTTCCCATCAAATCAATGAATTTTCACTAATCTATAATAAGTTGAGCTATACTCAACTTAATAAGCTTGCTAATTTAATAAGTCTCTAGTATTTAGCTAGCTGAATAATTCATCAGTTAAGTGATGATAAAAAATGTCAAAAAAAGATTTCCTTAACTCATAAAAAGTGCTTATAAAAACTTTTCTAGTTAAATGAAAAATTTTAACAAGCACATGTTCTCAAAATTCTCTCAAATTTCACATTTTATTAGCAATTGTTTGAAGAGAAGATATCAGGGCTTAAATGAAACAATTATTAATGAATGCCCACATTTTCAGTGAGTTATTGATATCAAGAGTAAAATAGAGACGAGGTTTTGGTGAGATATATATCTGTCGCTAACAAGTCTTTTGGTCTCATCTTATTGTGTCTGAGAAATGTTCTTATCTGAGCTTACGATAAGTTTTATTACATTTTATTTGAGATTATATTTTGCTTTTTATGTCATTCAAAAGAAAACTCGATTTCTTTGCTTTTGATTCTATGATTTTTTTCAGCACAACTTTTATACAATCAAATCAAATATAAAAATAAGAAAATATCTGTTCATCAAATATATTGCGATTGTCTTTACTCTAAATGTGTTTTACAGGAGCGGAACCGCCGAAACAAATTGCAGACCAAAAAACAATCGTTTTATTGTGAATAAATAATATTAACTTTTTTTCAGTTAAAATATTTCTTTTTCTCAATAAATGTTTATTTGATATGATTTTATGTTAATGTTATGAAAAATGAAATTTGTTTGTAAACGACTCAATGGATACTATATTTGATGTCATTTATAGTCGAATAGAGTTGAATCGATGGGAACTTCCCCGCCCGGGGTTTAACATTGAATAAAATGAAAATCAACTATCAACTATCAACTATTAACTATTAACTATTATCATAATCTTATTCAATGAGTCATTTGTTTCAATGGTTTATGTCTTTACACTAATATTTTTTTATTAAATAAATGATTGATTAAAATGATTTCATTAAATAGTTTTCAAAAGAAATTCTATTTCATTAGAGGACAGCCCAAAAGGACAGTCATTTATTACCCAAAGATGACACAAATAGTAAGAAATTTTTATCCGAACTCATTGTCTGACAAATAATTGAGTTGTCGTTCAATACTTGTCTTCAATTCTTGTGTTTGTTTTGAAAACTATAAGATCTCAGATATCGACAAAAAATAGTAACTCAAGAGAGAGAGAGAGAGAGAGAGAGAGAGAGAGAGGGAGAGAAGTATAGCTCTGTTGATGGCTGGCTGTCCATCGAATCCAATTTGTTATCATTTTTCGTCACCAAATGATATACTTCTTAAATAAATAGAAAAATATTTACTCTAATAAAGAGTCCATAAACTCAAAGAGAAGGTAGTCTTAAGTCTTCTTTTCGATAGATTTTTATTTTCTTTACATTTGTATAAACGAATCGAAAAATAGCTGTCAATTAGAAAATGCATTCATTCATCTCTTCTCAAATAGTTTGAGAAATGAATGCAATCATTGCATAAATAATATGGACTCATATTTTAGTACTTAATATGTCTCTCAAATGTTTATAACTGATAGTAATGATAGCACTCGACTCGATCTTTATTTTATATAATTTGTGATAATAAATGAGAGAAGAAGTTTGGGCTCATAATCTCTTTGATCGAAGAATAGTATCATATTTTAGATCATTTACACTCATTAAGCCATTTGTTTGAGTCTCAATCACAACAGCCATCAAATCCCTTACAATATATATATATATTCCAAACTTTCATAATAGACCTATTTATGACTCCCTGTCCTTTCGCTCATCAAAAGAGATTCATTACATTTAATATTAAGATTTTATTTCACTTTTATTTTTAAACATTTTCTCAGAAAAATCCTCTAATTTTTTATTTGTTTGGTTTATGTTTTATTACTTTAATTTATGAATTTGACAATAATTTACACAATTTTCAGTTTCAACACATTATTTGCCTAAAAGTGTTGAATTCGTTTAAATATAAGTCTCAAACAACAAAAGGGCAAAACGTCACACATTAAGAATAAATGCTTTTTTCACTACAAATGATTAAATTAGTAGTAAATTATCTAAACATCTGAACATTTGGGGAAATAACTCAAGAAATTCATTTATTTTAATATAAACTATTAAGAATTCATACGATATTCACCATTATATGATAGAAATGGTGTCATTTGACTCATACATACATCTCTTTAATACAAACTTTTCATTTAAAATTTATCGTTTGTTTAGACTATACCTAGAATTGCATTATTAAGTATAATAAAAAATATTCTATCTAAAATATTATGAGTAAAGATAAGTATTAGAGATAAGTTTGGAAATTCGTTTATTAGAGCGCCTTCTCATCATTTCTTCTAAAAAAATGCCGGAAATTCAGAGAAGATATAATATTCATGAATGAGAAGAGTTTTCATATAAAGTAGAGATCGTATACATCGCAGATGTGATGCTTTCAAATATCAAATTATTTTTATTACATAAAATTAATTTTTAGTCTATATTTAAAAAAAAATATTTTGTTAAAAAAATAAGTTTCGGGTAAGTTTTATGGAAGCCTTAAAAGTATTTAAAAATTAAACGTCTTTTTATCAAGATCATATCTTAAATTCTTTAAGTATTATTTATTGAGTTTAGTTAGAATCCTGAAAAGTTATCCAGTTCCTTTGAAAAATAAGTATTAGTCTAAAAAAATCATTTTGAAAACTATCTAGATTGTTTTAATTTATTGTGAACACAATTTTATTAGTCTTACGATAATTGCAGACAAAGTTTGAACTATTGTTTGAAATTATCTTCAAAACTAATTTGAAAATAAATTTAGAACTTTTGCTGACATTTATTCAACTTTTATTCTGTGAACTTTTCTTAAATAGAAAAATACTTTAAAAGATGAAGCAATTGAAGCAACACTTAAAAGGATATATCTCTAAGAAAGCAATGCATGACTGACCACAACTCAAATATCATAAGTTTTTTAAAAAAGAAAATACAATTCATTTTCCTTTTCAAAAGTGAAAAGTATTTCCATTTAGTGCTCAGTTTTGATCACAAAAAAATTTAATATCTTTTAAGCCATTGTTTGGCAAAAAATATTTTATTTTATTAGAGAAATTGCAACTAATAAAAGAGGGCCACCACTTGTGGTCTTCCTTTTGAGTCAAACAAATAAAAATTTGATTTCTTTGTGCGTCAATACAATTACTCTATTTGCGTAGGCTGACCAAGGTAAGTCAAAACAAGCCTAAGACAAAGTCTTCCTGATATCAATTTTCAAACTAATGAACTTGCTAAGTTTACCAATGCTTTGTTTAGAAAATCTTTTGATCGAAACGAAAGAAAATTTCTTTCATTTGGTTTACTCGTGAGATATCGGAAGAAAGCCATTACCGGATGAGTAAACAAATTATTTTATTATTTAGTCGTTTTTTATTTAACGACTAATAACTATATGTTTGAAATGTTAGCACTAAAAGGTTTGTCAACATTTGATTTATTATCGAAACTATTTTTAATTCAATGGACTTCGATAACACAGTTTTACTTAACTTTTAGTTTTGATTTTAGTTTTAGTTTTAACTTTGATTTCTATTCCTTTAAAATTTAGAGTTTTGAGTAAAAACTTTCATTAAAGATTAATCTTCCTTTAAGTTGACCTTGGTTATAATTAAACCCACTAAAGATTTTTTTTGCACAACTCTTACAACTTTTATAATAAATTGGTTACAAATATTTAACTTCTAAAGTAACATTAAATAACCTAGACACTTGAAATTATTTAACAAATATTTTTCTAATATAATATAGTTTAACCTAAAGATGTTTTATGAGAAATAAATAAATAAAAAGTGCAAGTATAATTTTGTAATATAACTAATGATTTTGTCTTTTTTTAAATTTACTTTAAATTGAAAATAAGTTTTCAAATAATTTAAATAAACTTTTTTCAATAGAATTGTAATTCTTTAGAGATTTGATGTCTTTTAAAAAAAGAGATCAATATTTAAGTCATATAATTGTTTAATTGGATTCTTGTGTTTGATTTTATCAATTAATTACTTAATATAATTGAATTTTAAATTTTTCTAAATTATATTTTGAAAAATGACTTGAAGTGACTTCGAATCAATTCAATCGATTAATGTCTTGTATATTATTTTTATACTTCCTCTCTCTCTCTCTCTCTCTCTCTCTCCCACACAACACACACAAAACACAACTCAATTTAAAAATGCTTTTTGGGAATTCAATCAATTTTTGAGATCAAATGCTTAAGGAATTCAAGTTATTGGCCTCAGAAATGAGAAAAACAAATATAGTATCAATTTTTATATGAAATAAAATTGATTTCCCAAATACTTTATCTTTACTTTAAAAGAAATACAATGTAATATATAGGTGATTAGGAAAAACGGCAGTTCTCTTAGTTCTATAGGAATGACATATTTCCGATATCATAACATTTTGAAGACAATAACGTCGGCATAAGTTTATGATGGCTTAAGTCAGAGCTATTGGTGTAATACAATTATAACACTTATGTCGTTTACTAATTTAGGAGTCTTAGGATTTTCGCCTTTCACTGCATTTATGATTAAATGTGCGATTCGTCGATATTTCCCAAATTGTCTGACATTGAATCGCAAGAGTTTTACTCAATTTCGATGTATTGAATGTAAGGCTAAACTTAATGGCGTTTTACTGATGCTATCCTTTTGGTAATCTCTAGCGTTCAATAAAAGCACTTATTGTGAGCTCGACATCTACTGAATTAAAGGCTGTCTGTTATGTCTCTTATGTTTGTATGCAAATGCAGTTTAAAACAATTTTTGTCAGAAATAATCCAAAAGTCTTTTGGATTTAATAGAATTGCTTTCAATTCATCTAATTTTGTGAATCAAATCTCTACTCTTTTGGTGAAAACCTTGAATTTCAAGACACGTATCTCTCATATTATGTATTCACGAAAAGATTTCAAACAATTTTTGTTTAAAAATTAATTCAAACACTTTTGTGCCTCAAAGACAAGAGATAGAACTCGATTTCATTAAATATTATTTGCTTTTACTTTGAGAATATTTATTCAGATTCATAGACCATATTATTATAATATATGTATTGCACTCCATTTTCTTATATATGGGATGAATATCGAATTAATTTTTTTTTATTCTTGCACTTTATTCAATTATCCAGATCTTTAATACTATTTTATTACTAAAGATAATGAGTTTAACCTTTCTCAGAGCTTCGGTATATGAGTCCTGTGCTCTCAAATATTACTTATGAATATAAAGTGAAATTTCAAGAAAATAGTTGAGCGTAAACTCATTTCTCGCAATAAATATATTTTCGATGTTATGAGTATTCGATGAATGTTTCTAAATGTCATCGAAGAGTACAAATAGTCTATTAATAGTCTATTATATTGTTATCAATTTCTTATTAATTCGTGAGACATTTAAGTACTTTAGTCTAGACCTGTGCTGGCATTTTGTCGTAACTGTCAATGATATAATTGGCAAATGTCAGCATTTCTTATGATTACTTTTTTCATTGTTTGCAGAAATTGCAAACTTAAACGATGTGATGACCACTAACTCAAATCACTTTTTTTACGCCTTCACTCAATCGATAGGACCTGAAATCTCATGAATGAGAGAAGTGATTGTCAACAGAATAGGTTTACTTAAATGAAAAGAAGGGGTCAATCAATGAATATCAATAAAATCTTAACTTTGAGTCATATGAAGAAGTGATTGAAGTATCGAATATCAGAAGAACTTCCAAAATAGATATCATATAAGAAACAGTTATTACTTATTGAGTAAACAAATAATAATGAAAAGAAAAAATCAATGAAACTGTAGTGAGGACTGCACTGAACTCACACCATAACCGCTCACATCATTCATTACTTGTAGTCCTCATCTAATTTTACGACAAACTCTTAGTTAAAGAATAAATAAGAAGACTATAAGTTATTCGTTCATAATATCAAATGTTAGATAGTTTTTCAACTCTGGGGCTAAAAGTGTCAGTAAAGGCATAACCGGTGGCAAAGAAAACAGTCTCATAAACTATACAACTGAAAACTGAGCGGACACTTAATTACATGAATTATTCAGGATTTGTCTCATACTTTGCTTTCAATGAAATCTAACGACAAATTTCATACAAAACAATTGAAATGAGCTCTAATTAGGAATCAAAAAATGAATTCTTGTTTAATATAAAGCGTTTTAAGCGATATTTTTGCTTATCTGACGAAAACACTTAAAATTGAAACCGCATTTGTTTTATAGGAAAAACTCATAACTCTTCTAATTATTTCAATTATTAATGTTTTCAAAGAATTGTTTCTTCATTTCAAATATATTATTATTATTTAAGAAAACATTATCACTAATCCAATTGTTTAACTTCTTTGACTGATTTCATGTCTACTTAAAGTAACTATAATTGTGTTAAAAAATGGAAAAAAAGATAAATCGTATAAAAGAGAAACAAACAAAATTTGAGCCAATTTTCTTATATATGTAGTGATAACTCAGATATTATGTGAGTATAGTTTTCAAATGTTGAAAGTCTTAACTCTTAAAAGTCCGGTTCCATTAGTGGCGATGTTTGGCCACAACAGACATACATCAGTTTGTGATGTTTGTGGAGACAGGTTTAAGACGACGATCAATCAATTAGGAGTAACACAGCATAAGACAATCAGAGCCCAAATTAAGTGAATGCTTAGTGAGGAATGAGAGGAATGACGACAACTGACGAACTATTTTTTTTAAACGAAATTTTAGTAAAATTTATTCAATAGTTTTGTGTATTTTCAGCAGAAATAATAAAATCCAATCATTTTATGGTTGAAATGCTTTTTTCAAAGCAAAGAATTTCTGATACGAATAAAGGTTTGTATTCCATATTCTGTGCTATTCTTTTCATTGAAATATTATTGAGTACTATATTATTGATTTATTTTAAACGATTTTATGCGAAATATGTATAAAAGAATAGCAAAAATATATTCAATAAAAAAAATAATATTCAACTGAATTGGAAGTCATTCTGTCGTGAATTTGTGATCCAAACTTATTCTGTATGTTCTCGACTACACGACATAATTACAACTGTGCTCTGCTCTCTACCAAACGTGAGGAGAAAGACTCAACGATTCACAATTTATTGCCTCAAATCTGAGTATTGCCTCCGAATAGATGTTTGGTCAACCATTTAACTCAGACTTTTTATTATGATTATAGTATCATGCTCATTTCTTTTCAATTGACACTTATATTAAAACTTTGAAAAACACTTTTTTATCCGAAAAACTTTATTTATTTTGGTTTAATGAAAATCAATAGAAGATATATTAATGAATAAAATAAACAAGATCAAAATATCAAAGGTACCAGAATATTAAATAAGGAGTGTATCCAAAGCACAAGAATTACAATAACAAATTAATTTATTCTAGTGATTCTATGAACAATGTTCATGGACAATTTCATTTTATTATGGCATAGGATTTTGATTGTCATAGAAATTGAATGCATTTTATTTGAATTCTCTTAATTTGTTTGCGTTTTCGATGAAAATATCATCAATAAGTAATTTAATGAATTAATATTTAAACTCTATTATAAATTGCTATTAATCTTGCAACTTTTTATAATCATATTTAACGTCATTTTATAATAAATTCATTTTTAAAAACTTTTTTTTTAAGAATTTTTTTTCATAAATAATATTTTGATTAAACTTTTAGTTTCTTTTGTCAATCATTTAATGCTTATATTTCTGATCAGTTTATCATTTAATGAAAATTCTATTCAATGAAAGTTTTGACAAAACTTTCAAAAAGAAAGTTAAATGACCTATTATCTATTTATTATAATAAGCTATTATAATATATTATTATTTTTACTAAAGATTTATAAAAAGGTTTTAAAAATTTCGGAATTTTTAATAATATTTTAAAAGTAATTTTTATATAAATAATAGTTATATTATTTAGTTTTTCGATCACTTTATTGATTACTTATATTAGTTGATAATCACTTTAGGGTTAATTTAAAAAAAGTCTGTTTTATAATTGAATTCTTTTGATACAAATAAGTAAACTTTTCGTAATTAAATTCAAAGGGTTTTTGCTTTAATTCATGAATTGAATTGAATTTTATTCGTTGTTATACAACAAATTCGCAAAAAAATTCTTTTCTATTGTTTTCATTAGTAATTAGAGCTCAGATGAGAGACTAAAAGATTTTTGTTAACTTCCGCTCATTTATTATAAAAGAGAATTTAATTGAAATTTGAGATAAAATGACAGAAAATCTAGACTTTAATCAAATGTTTGAATAGAACTGACCTGAAATAGTCTGAGTATATTAGCGACCATAACAGACACAGAACTGGATGAAGCGCCGACGACACCCACCACAGGCTTTCTGGGAATATAGAGCGGTTTACTCAAATCGGCGCACTGGTAGTCATTTATTTGGTTATCGACTGTCGTAAGACTTGATTTCACGAATTCCATCGTCTGTTCCAAAGCGAAGGTATCGCGAGAACACGTGTCCAGTATATGACAACCTATTCAACACAATCTCATTATTACTGGATCTTGGCTAATTTCATTTTAAATCTTGGATAATTGCTTTAATTGAATGTGGGCTCAATCAGTGAACAACTATATTGATTAAGCAAAGCGTAATTACCATGGTCAATACATTTAAACAATTTTGATTGCTTTAGAAAAAAAGTTCAATTAATCTCATAGTCTATGAAAATCATAGAATAAAAGATTAATTGAACTGAACTTAACTAATACTGTTTTGCCTGAAAATTCTAATTAAAGGCTCCATTAACTTCGAGCTCATTTTCAAATCATATAAACTTTGTATAACTTTTGTTGAAATTCTTTTATTACTTTTTTAAAAAAAGAATTTTAAATAAATGTTTGAAAAATATAAAGAATTTAGAATTTGGAGACAATATTTCTTTAATCAATTATAAGAAAAGGAGTCGTGTTTTTGATATTAATATTTAAATTGTAAATCAAACGTTTAAATCGATTCAAAACCAGATGTCATCCACTAAATCATTATTTCTCAATAAATGAGAACATTCTTCGGCTAAACTTAATATAAGTTTTGTCATTTAGTTTGACTAAAGTCTGTTGAAGACGTCTTTTAGCCACAAAAGGCTTAACATATTATCAATTAATTTTGAGCCAAAACGGATTCAATTATTCAAAACCTAAAAGAAAATTATAATAATTTTCACCGATTTTTAAATGAAATTAATTTGAAATTCAAATTTTTATGCTTTTCGTACAAAATTCCGATATTTTAGGACAAACTTTTAATTATTTTCTTAATTGGATTAAATCTAATAAAATAAAGTTCAAAGAAAATATTTTTATAGTTAATATACAAATGGATTTGTGTCTGAAAAGCAGATAAGAGCCCAAACATTAATAAAATCGTTGTATGACTGCATTCTATTAATTTGAATGCTTTTCATGAAAAAAGTATTACGAATATTAAACACAAATATTTATTCCAATTTTATCTGGAATTTGATTGAATTGATTTCATATGAAATAAAATATGATTTTATTATTTAATGTCAATTATAAGATAATTGGAGACTTATACTTAAGACAATACAACAATTACCTATCAAATAGTCTGATCTGAATCCTTATATAATTGGAGTCTAATATAATTAATTCGATTAAGAATTAGTTGATTGAAGTTTTGAATTAGAATAACATTTATTATCGATACGACTCTTTACTAACCGTTTGACCTTTTCATGAGATTTACTTTATTTTTAGCATTTTTTTGTTTTGTAATGATTTTAGTTTTTAATTAAAAAGAAAGTAATTATTATTATTAAGTGTTTCACTTATAGTAACTAAACTTTTTAATTTTAAGATCACTTAATGATTCAAAACTTATTAACAAGGGTATGATCAAGAGTGTGATTAAGAGTATTCATAATAATTAAATAATAAAATCTTTATTCTTTTGGTAGAAAACATTATTACGTATAAATGGCTGACATTTTTCAAAGAAATTTTGAAGAGATTTAAATGCTTTTCATTATTTTCATGTGTGAGAAGTGTCTGTGAAAATGCAGGGATGGGTTGAAAGGGTGGCAGTTGTCAGACAAATATCATTCGTAATGAGGTTTCGATTTTCACTCCTATTTCTGAGATTTACTTTCCGTTGGGTTTCTGTACTTTTTGTCAAATTCTTCAGTGAAGAACAGCATTTGATTTAAAGTTTAATAGATTATTTAGAGAATGTCACTCAAACTTTTCAACACAAACTCAAAAATCTGAGCGAAAGAAACATTTTTGTCAGAGAAAAATACTTTTCATATTTCCACAGCATTTGAGTGAAGTCTAATAATTGTTAACTCAGTCTATCGATTGGTAGTCATTTCTTAATTATATTTATTTTATAGATTCTGATTATCAATTGAACATGGTCAAGTCATTACTCAATATTATTTGATCTAAAGTAAATTTTCCGATAGAAATTCTTATAGATAGAGCTATAATTTGAGGAAAATTGAGTGTAATTTTGTTTGTGTTAACAATTATTTAGAAGTGAATATCACTTAAAATAATAATTGTTTCGTTTACTTTACTTTACTTTCCGTCGATTTTCAAATAAACATCGCCTTTGAATCCCATTCGTTGCGAAACTCTTCAAAAAGAGTGGTTATTAAATTATGAGCATGTACATTTAACCTTATATTTAATTCAATAATGTTTAATATTTTAAGATAGACATAAGTGTTGACACATTTCAAGAAATCATAGATTGCTTTAATAATTCCCAAAAGATGTTAATTAGCTTAAAATTGTCAAAAACTGTTTAAAGCTTTAATCCTTTCAAATAATAAATACATTAAAACATTTTTATAGTTTAAGTGATATTTTTTGGTAGAATTTTAGGATATTTTTAAGTTTAATAAATGAATTTTTAAGGTTTAGAGAAGAGACCAATAATTGGAGTTTTAGTCCTAACCTTTAATTAAGACTTGAATATCATATGTATAGGTATTCAAAACAAACAGATATTTTACTTTCGGTTTAGAATTTTGTTTACTTTAGGCGACAGAAAAAACTATGAATTAAATAACCTTTGAATTCATGAAAAGTTGATTCGGTTTATAAATGGAGTGAAGATATGTTTAACAGTTCTATCGAATGATTTGCAGACAAATAGTATTTGAAATACCATTTATAATATACAGGAGTTTTAGAGAAATGACTACTTCTGTATAAACTGAACGCATAATTCTCTCTCCACTTGAATAGCATTTCGGGCAATACTTGCAATGATTACACACTTCGACAACTCATTTATAACTTATTTTTGTTCTACTCTTCCATTTTGAGTTCGTAAGATAAATGGTTTACTCAAACTATAGTTCAGTTGCCGTTCAAATCACGCGAAACAAAAAGAAAAATCAATTTATTTGGTGTAAAATATTAATTATTTGTATTTTTTTTTATTAATCACTTAATTTTTAGGCGAAAACCTTTCTATCGATCAAACAATTATTCAAAACGAAACTCATTTATTATTCATTTGAGTTTCATTTAAATCTATTCATTACTCATTTGAAACGATTATTAGAGTATAAGAAAATTTGAAAAATATTTTCGGATAAAATTAGTGAAGAGTTTCAACTAATAGACTCACAGTTAGAGACAAAATCATTTTCTTATGTTAGATAAGAGAAGATCTTATGTTAAGCCCAATATTATTATAACTTATATTCTCGTTGGGAATCATTGGGAACGCCAACCATCGCATGAACTTAGAGTGAGTCAAGAGTTTTGATTACTTCTAATGATAATAAACAGTTTCTCAAAATCAATGCATTTATCAATTCTTACAAATCAATGCGTGATTTCCATCAAATCATAAGAAAAATATGAAAATAATTTCATTGTTTTTCTCAGTATTTATGGCCTAATGGAAGCTAAGTAACCAAGATTACGTGAACATTGTAAATTGCCTAGAACATTTTGTACTAAAAGAATTGCAAATACAAGCATTACATTTAAATGGGTGACTTATCCATCATTTCTTTGCTGTTAAACTTTGTGTTCACTGTTTTTCTTAAATGTTGTGGACTTCACTCCAAACAAAGGAAAAATTCATTAGTTTTGTGCGGAAAGAGAAGAGCTATTGATTTGGTTTTGAGAAAAAGAAGAAAATAATTTTCACAAAAAACAAAATCAAAAATGCATTCCGTTTGAAACGGATTCCGGAAATTTCTTATTCCCTTAAAAAAGAAAAAGAATACAAAAGACAACGAAATAAAAATATGAATATTTTCTCAAAATGTTAATTAACACAATTTTACTTCAGTACCAATTTTAATAATATCTAGGGAAAATTGCAAGTTGTTCTCTAATTTGATGAATTAAGAATAAAAAATAAGACTTGAAATTTGTCGTCACATTTAGATAATTATTCATAAAATGTTTAATATTTTTATTCATAGAATAAATAATTTCTTTTGCAGTGAATATAAAGTTTGTGATGTTTTGACTTAAATGAAAATATTATGGGATTTCTCTCTAATTTTCGGATAAATTATTCCGTTTTGAGATTATTTTTATTTGAGGCGATTATATGACATACAAGAGTTGTGCGGAAGAGCTTAAAGACGGCCTATGATTGGGAAGGACTCACCTATAGATATGTTCGGTAGAAGAGTATAATCAGTATTAATCATATCAATCGCATAAAGCATTGCTTCTAAGCGTTGGATCCCTTTTTCTTCTTTAATAGCACCGCATAATGACATCTCGTCTCCGGAGTCGTGCATAGGAAAGAGTCCACCAAATATCAAATCTCCATCCAATTTGATGGCCGCGTGATTGTGATTAGTTGTGTGATGTCTCATTAAGACTCTGCCATCCCTGGCATCTGTCGATAGATCACAATTTGCAAGACTTATAAAAAGTGTGAACACAATTAACGAAACAAATAAAGACTTTAATGGCAAACTCAAGATTCTCGTCATTGTCCTCACTATTCAGTCATATAAACAGAGCCGCCAATAGTCAAGTGTCCTCTCTTTTTGTTAACTATTCGACTAATAACACAACTGTTCGTCAGACTCAGCGCCAAAACTCTGAGCATTTCTTGTATCGATCAAAACCCAACCACTCTTATAATGCAATCGAAGCAAATGTATAGCATCAGAAGCACAGCCTTACCATTGGATAAAGATTTCACTGACACTGAATTTGCCTCAAATCGGTTTACAAGAATTTTATAACACAGAATAATATCATTTACCCGAAGAATATTCAATTAAATTCTAAATTAAAAGCTTTTAGTTTTCGGAAATTCTAAACCGGAGTTAATAGAAATTTTCATATATTTTAATAAAACTTTCAATAGAAGTGAAACACAGGAAATGTATTTGAGATGAAGAGCTCATAGCGACTCATATCCGCAGTTTAATGCACTTCAACTCATTCTAGTTTTGGTTAAAACATTCAAATTTAAAGTTTTTTTTCATTAAAATGTTAATTAAAAAGTTTTATATTGAAAACATGTCATTATCTTATGAATTTCAAATTGAAATGATCAAGATTAATGGACAAAAGCAATTAGAACTTAGATTTAGTAATTGACAAAACTTTTGAGGATTTCAAACAATATTGTATTTAAATTTGAAAAATTAGTTAAAATATCAATAGTTTTTGACAAATATTTCTAATATGATAAAAAGAGCTTGGTTACAATATTTAAAGTTGTTGACTGAATAAGATCAATAAAATTTATTTGATGATGCATCTTGCACATTCATTGCAACCCTTTAAGCGCAAACTTTGTATGATTTAATAAGAATTATATTAACAATAGATTTGAAGGTCTGTACAAAAGTCACTCAAAGACACGACAAGATATAAGAAGTATTGAGTGTGAGGTATGTCGAACACGATCTGCACTTGACGTCTGACTGTGCCGTCTTTGTTGACAATACAAAAGAGTTACAGAGATTGATATGAAATAGGAATGAGCCGTCATTTCTATCATAACTGATTCTAAAGACTTAACGACACAATCATTCGCTTCATTTGTAGAGATCTGTAAACTTACGACAAAACATATGTTTTACTAAAATTATTCACTTTTTTATTAAGTAATTGATTAGCATTTTATTGATTTAGTTTTTTCTGTTTTTTATGAAACCACGAAATTCTAATAATCGGAAATAATTGATTTATTAGTACTTTAATAATTCATTTGGAAGTCAGTCAAGTGCTTGAGTTAAGGCAAACATTTGAGATATTCGTGAAGTTTGTAATAACTTTATTGAGACCAAACTTAATGTCCCTACAATTGAATGGTTTGTGATTTGTGAGAGCAATACTTCAGTTATTGAGTACCAAATCTTTTTCAATTGTATATCATTTGATCGAAAGACGTATGAATTTATGCGTTCAAACATTTATATCTTCTTTTTTTTTAGTAAAGACTTCGAAAATTCTTTGTTTGAAAACTTATATTTTGTTGACTTTTGACCCAAAAATCTATTCGTAAATATAATAAACACTTTTAGTGAAAAATTTCTACAAAAATAGTTTTTAATAAATTCTCTGACGTAAACATAATAGAAATTTTTCGATCGATTTTCTAATTCATTGAAATTTGCAAAATATGTGTCAAATATTATACAAATAAAAAGACGAGAGTTTTGTCAAAAATAAGAAATATTTGCGAATATTTATCAAAAAACTTGAGGGTTATTACCAAAACCGTAAATAGAGTCCAATCAAGTATTTGATTTATGTTCTGATCCTTTGGGTCTAATGATTCATTAGAAGGAGAATACAAAGTGACAGCTCATGACTATTCCACACAAATATGTGTTTCCAATAAATTAGTTGAAACCTCTCTCTCACCAAACATTCTGTACTTATATTCAATCACTTATTAATCAAAATTATTGAAAATTATTTCTGGGTTTCTATTCATTAATTAATGAAAAGGTCATTTGGTTGGTGACATTCATATCCAGTTCATTTTGTAGTAAAAATAGACTAAAGTTTTAGTTAAAATGCGGTCCTTTAGATGTCAATATATGCGCTGTTTTTGGATTTGTTTTGGCGCTCTCTTATTGGAAGTGACGTTTTATTGGGAACAGAAGAAGAACAGAATATATGTTGAAATGAATATTCTTGGCTACAGAATCGAGTCATATAGAATCTGAGCCGAAAAAGCATCGCTTCTGTCCTATTATTGAACGCAAAGTCCGTGAATTTGTTGTCTGTTTGAGAGATCGCCTCAAAAACTATGACTAATGTTATGTTTTGACTATCAGTTCACAAAAGGCTATATTTTCTTAAAAACTGATCACATATTTCCTGTTATTTCATAAAAAACTTTATTAAATTCTTGGTTTTGATTGTTTTGGTGGCAATTCTGCAAAACTTGTTTTATACACAAAATCACAAAACAATGACTCATAATATCATCAAAAAACGTGTGAAATCATCGAAAGCATTGAAACTCATCGCATAGGAATCAAATGTAAGTCATTTAAATCATTTACTTATTTTTAATAAAATTTTATAATAAAGTTGAGTACTATTAAAATAAGCATGACCATTTAAACAACAAAATTGAATCTTGTTTTGTTTAGTATAAGTTTGGTATAAAAATAGTAATTTTGATGACATTATTACATATCATTTGATAAATTAATTCATTTTTTTCTATTTGTAGTCTATTTTATAAGAGTTTTTATCGATTATTATACAAAAGGAAATCTACATTAAGAAAAATGAAAAATTATAATCTTTTTCATTTTATTTCATTTATAACATTAATATGAGTGCCATTTAGTCGAGTATTTGCTTAAATTCCAGATTTTGTTTTAAATTTAATGTTTTTTTTTCTAATGAAAAAGTCCTCTATTTGTGTCATTCGTTAATGCATTGAATGTCAAACTAGAGATCAATTTCCGGTCAGTGCTTACACTTTCTCTCTCTTTTTGATGACCGGCTTTTTTCATGATTTTTGTGTCCATTCATTCATTCATCTAAAGTCAAGATTTTTGGAATAAAATATAAGTTTAACTGAAGTTTAATCTCAATTCCAGTAATGATTATATCAAATATGACTTTTGTCGGATGCAATGATTCCTCTGTTTTTCTCCTAATAATTGTCTTTTTATGTGTTGATATGCTTTCATCTCATTCTTGTTCACTCTATTTGCTTTATCTTTTCCACTGACACTGTTTTAGATGAAAGAATCCCACAATTTTTTCACTACTCATTTGACACCACTATTTTCATCACAGTTTCACTCCAATACACAAAGTGTTGGCGTCTTATTTCTTAACAAATTTTCTCATCTCTCTCTCTCTCTCTCTCTCTCCCTGTCTCTCCCCTCCTTCCCTCCCTCCCTCCCTCTCCGAAACACATTCTTTTCTTGTAAATAATTTGTGCCGAGACTAAGGTCTAAATTGTGTCATCACTTTTCAAATAGTTTTTCTTCTTTAATAGAGGAGAGAAGAGAATAGCCAGAGAACAGAATAGAGGCTAAAATAAATACAATGAGTTTTGTATTATTTTTCATCAGAAAAGAGACCAAAGATTTTGAAAATTTTGTCCCATTTATTCAATGGTCAGAAAATGTTTTCTTGTTTAGTGTCCATTAGTTTTGTCTTTTGTATTTGGATTTGCATTTATATGATATTAGACAACAAATGTTAAACTATTCACTGCATTCTTTGTTCGACGACTTTAAGTGTAAAGTCTTGTAATACAACTGTTTTTGGTGTTTATATTCGTTTAATGGATATTTCGATTGATTGTATGGACGCCATCGACGGTCTCAGAGACCAAAAGAATTTCTAATAAAACAACAAATCATTTGATTATTTTGGTTCGGATTTTCCGTATTATTGTGTCTGTCGTGAACTGAAGTCCGAAATATTATTAACAAAAACGAATAGAATATCAAAGAATATGATTATATGAAAGAAGAGATAATAAGAATATTTAATAAAGCGTTGACTCAAATACTAATATTCTTTAGTTTATTTGTAAGAAAGAAAAGAAGTAAAACCTCAGGAATTAAATTAAATGCAATTTATTTTCAGATTGTGATACAGATTCTAATCATTAATGATTTACATATTATTAAATGTAGTTAAAGCTGTTGCACTTTTTTCGCCAATTTCTCCAAGAATAAATATTTTGTATTTGCCAATAGACAAACTGTTACTGAAGAACCTGTGCTTTCAGTGCACTTTTGCGTTCATCTTTTCTTTCAAAAATATAGCCAATAGTTTTAATGCAATTTTCAAACATTATTTTATGCTTTTGTGTTAAAACTTTTCTAAAGAGTAAAAAAATGGCGATTATATGAAAGAAAAAGGAATGGATTGCGTGTTTTGACTGGATCAAACATTTTAAATATCCAATATATCGGCCAAAAAGCTTTTTAGTATCTGAGAGTTGTGTTCAAACCTATGGCTTTGAATAAGGATTGATAGGAATTACTTCATTCTATTTCTAAGTGAGAAAAGGCATCAAAATTGAAGTTAAATAAATTCGGGAAAAAAAGCTTTTGTTGCTCTAAATTTGGACAAAATTTGAAGATTTGATTCCACTATTTTTTTGGACAGAATTGGATCGTCGGTCACTCAGAATGAGAACTAGAAAATAGAATTCAAAAGTAGATCTATTGTATAATATGGTGTTAGGGCTAAAGTAGCGCACAAATTCTTATTACATGTAGTATAGGACCATCTGCTGCCATCAATGCCATATTGAACGGAACGGTAGCCCGAGTTTTACGGTTTTAATGTTCTCGAATCGCATTCTTCTGGCCTTCAAATCAAAAATTTGATCAATTCTTTTGCAAAATCAATGGAGACCTATATTGGGGTTACTTTAGTGTTAAATTGTATTCTGTTATGAGTCGCAGCTGTACTGCACTCACACATCAGAGATAAAGCCTTCCAGTGCTCTTCCAGTTGGCAACCAATGCATAGACTATTGCCTAAAAAGAGCGAAGTTTACTCAACTATTAAATAAAAAGATAGAAAGATAGCATGTTTTTCAAGAAGAATACCTTTTCCACCAATCATTTACTATTTTCCTCAACTTCTTCTTTCAACAATAGTTCCTATTCTTCATTCTCTACTCCTTCTTCTTCTTCGTCTTATTCTTCTTCTTTACTACTCGTCGTCTTTTTATTCTAAGTTTTTGAGTCGAGAACTGAATAGAAATTTGAGAAAATGATTGTTCGCTCCGAAAATTACTCATTTATTGACTAAACAATTGTTTGTTCGGATCCTATTGTTTATGAATTGGTTTTATCGTCATTTCATTCAATGACTCAAATGTTTTCTTGTCTTTGAATTAATGGATAACACGAACAGAATATTCATTAGTTTTTAAATCAAATAAAAGACGTTTTTAGTAAAATAGAAGCAAAAACACATTAAACCACTGATAAATCATTTGCTTTTAATGAAATGCATTTCCTAATGGACATGACTTTCATTTGTTATCAAAATATTTTAATAATAACTTGAAATCAATAATAGTTTTGATTTATTAGTCTATTTAATAGAACTCTATATTATATTAATTTAAATTTATTCAAATAAAATAACTCTAAGACTTCTCTTATAGAGAATGACATTATTATTAGCCACTACTAATGCAAAGGACAAACAGAGACACGTCCTGTGTTTGTAAAAAGCCGTTCACTCTTTGTCACTCAATGTTTTTGCCTTTTAATAATAGCTTAGATTTCAGGGTTTCAACAAAAAGTCTATTCTTTCGTCTGAAGAAAAATATTTCCGTTGCTTTCAATCACTTGAGTTTCGGTGCTTCAGATCAGATCAGATCAACAAATATTCAAAATGTAGTCAAAGAGAAGATTTTAGTGAAATATTGGCATAAAATGAGTTAATTCCTTCAAAAATATGACAAAAATGACTCAATTGAGTGCTTTCTCTTTCAATCGATTTAATGTTTTTATAATATTATTGACTAAATATATTTATTTACCCATCAATCAAAGTGAAGCCATAATGAAAGTATTAAAAAAAATGTAAAATGTTATTGTAATGTCTTTTACAAGTGCCTAGCACTAGTACTAGCACTAGTACTACTACAAATGCATAAATTAAGACCTCAATTTGATATGAATCTAATGAATATTTTTAGGATTCATTTGAATTTTAAAATAGTTTTGTTTTCCTTTTCTCTGAGTCGCAAAAGTTGATTAAGTTTATGAAAAACATATTTGGAATAATCAATGATTTAGTATATACGATCTAGTATATTGTTTCCTTTATAATCTATTAGAATTTGATACAATAATTTTCTAAATAAACTATAGTTGTGATGATTGCCTTATTCTCAGGAAATAATTACAATTAGACTTAATTTGAGCCCATTTTCGTCACGAGTTTTAAATTTTTAATGAAAACTCATTTGTAGTTAAAAATTCATTCGTTTTGTTAATATTCAGATCAGACGATAAACTCTTAAATTTTAATTCATTTTCATTACGTGTGGTTCGGATCGCGTTTAAAGTCGAGTCGCAATTGTCGACAAAAATCATTATAATTAGATTCTGATGTAAAGCCTGAGTCGAGTATTTTAAATATTAAGGCATCAAATACTTTACTGATAATTCTAAAGAGATTTTAGAGAACAGGATTATAGAAAAAAAGAAAAGGGATTCTCACAACTGGTCTGACTGTCTGTTCGACTTCTGATATAACATTTGGAGTAAAGTTATGGAAGCGATAAAACGTGTCTCTCTTATATAAATAGTCTCTAATTCTGGTATAATATTCGTTATAGATTCGAGAGCACTGGTAGAGCACTGGTAGATACCGGTCAGAATATTAAGTCCACTTTAAATGAACAAAATCTGAGTTTCTCTGCCAAACGTGAACTTTGAAGAACTCTATTCTATTGAAAGTTTCAAATATTTTTTACAGTTTTATAGTCTTAAGTTTAGAACTTTTGCATTAATATTAAAAGAGTTGCAAACTCTGAGTTCCAAAAGAAATAATAAATGGTTGCACTAATTCTATGTCCTGTTCTCTCTGTGTTTCAAATCATATAAAAGAGTTTTAACTCAAAATTCTTGTGTTCAGATCGTGTTTTGAAAATCAAATTTTTCTTATTTTGTGCCAACACTTCATAGACAACGCAATTTGAGGCCTTATTTTTCTTCACTTTTTTTCTTAAATTCTTTTCAATCTTTTAAGCCATGAATTAAATGAAACATCGGTTCAACTTTTGTAAAATATCTTCAAATTTTTAGAATAATTGTATTTAAATTTTGGAAAAAAAATTGAATTTTATTTTTAAATTTTATCCTATTTTAGGATGAATTAATAAAATTGTTTTTTGCTCTCTCTCTCTCTCTCTCTCTCTCTCTCTCTCACACTCTCACCCACTGCCTTACTATTAGTTTAAATATAATTTAAAGTGTATTTAATAGAATGAAAACAATATAATATAAATGTTGTAGAAATCAAAGCGAATAAAATGGTTTGACTTATTTACAACTTTGACTTTTCTTAAGTACTATTGCTATCAAACATGAAATCTATAAATAATATTAGATTAGAGGAGAAGGAGTGGAATATTTTATTAAATCAAATCAAATGGATTAGAAAAATAAGTTAGCGATGAATTGTATCGATTCGTTTAAGAAAATTAATTTTGACTCACATTCTCTCTCAATGTCTGTGAATGTGTCTCCACTTTTTCTGTAGCGGAAAAATTGTCGATAATTTTCTCATTAGATATAAATGTGATAAAAGTTTCTTCATTTCAGCAAAAGGTGCGCCACTTTTCCTATCTGTCCCTCTATTTTATTAAACGAATCGTTTCTCATTAAATATGACTTAATTGGAGAGAGAGAGAGAGAGAGAGAGAGAGAGAGAGAGAGAGAGAGAGAGAGAGAGAGAGTAAGGGATGAAATGAGACAGAACACTAAAGTAGGAAAGTTGAATGAGAGATTGGTTCAGTATTTGATTGAAACGAAACCGATTTCGATAGTTTAGGAAATCTAATAAGTTTAGGAATTCTTGGGTTATCTCTTTTTGTTTACATCATTAGAAAAGTTTGTCTTATTTTGTGTTTTGCGTGCAATGAATGCAATTCAATAGATATGAAAATATTGTGAAAAGAATTTTAACGATACTGTCAACAGAGTTAACGTAATAAAACGACCTAAACTCCATTATTATATGAAATAACATATTCATAAAATTCATATCTATGTCGGGGACGGTATGCAAAGGCTAATATCCAGAGAGAAATTCTGAGGTCTTCTCTCTGTAGATGTGATGCAAAGAGAGACAGAAAGAAAGAGTGAGAGACAAATGACAAATGCATATAGAAATTCATTCGAGAATTTATAAGTAAATAAGAACACAGAATATAATAGAGACAGTCTTTTACTATAGAACTGGAATAGAACTGAAATAGCAATTCTGGTCATAATATTTCAATGAGAATCGCATATCATTCAACCAAAAATGGGTTCGATTTTCAGCACATATTCCGTTCAAACATTGGCTTTGCTTTCAGGATATTATTATTATTATTATCGAAGTTAAGTCTCAAATATATTATTTACTCAAAGATTTGATTTATTTTTTATTTATTGATTATCAGAACTCAAGTGAAATGAGTTAACTCAGTAACTCAATTAACTATTGAATAAATTGATTTATATTTCATCTTTTCTTTTCATATTCCGGGAATTTTATTCAAAAAAGGGTTATATTAATACTTATGTTATTATTTATTGTCTGAATATTTCTAATACTTAATCTCAAAAGTTTTTGTGTATAGAAAGTAGTTATTCAAACAAATTGATGATAAGATACATAAAACAACTATAAATATGAGAAGTCTTTTTTGAATACAAGAATTTCAAATGAAAGTTATAATGAGTCCAATAATAAAGAAAAGTATTCATCAAAATTAATAAGAAATGATAACTTTGTCGACAAATCGACGTAAAGGCGAATAAGAAGGTCTATTCCTAAAGATATTTGCACTCATTATATAAAGGATTAGTTAATATGTGAAGAGAATGAGGACAACACATAAAGAATAACTGATTGCGGCGTCGCTTCCATTCAAACAAATGACACTAAGAATTGTAGGCCTGAATTGAGTCTCAATATTTGCTTTTTTGTGAATATTTTGTCATTAATTTTTGCTTTTCTTTCACTCCAATCGTAAATCACTTTTGAATAACAATCAGAACTAAAAGCAATTCAATGAACAAATAATTTTCATTCTATTCATTACGATTTCAAAATATTTTATGCAAAAACAGTAACCCATCCTCTTCTTTGAATTATTCTTATAAAGAAATATTTATATAAAATCCAAAATAACCAAGTTCATCCATTAATGAGTAATTGAAAGAAATGGTCTTGCTTCTTTCTAATATAAAATCACTTTGGATTAAGTAATTCAATAGTTAATTATAATTACATAAAACTGTGAACTATTATATGTATTACTCTTTCATTAATATGAATCGTATTAAATGAAATATAAAATATCAAAAATGATATTTTTAATTTAATTTATTTTTGACTTTTACCTTGCTTATTTATCAACTTATTTTACGTAGAAGTGGGCATAGATTAGTCTAAATTTAAATGAAGCCAAGGGTTGAGATGTTCTTCAATTGAGGCCAAAGAGAGGTGGGATTCTTATCTTCAATAATGATGTCTTTTGGCACTGATTAAAGCATACTTTCCTTTATTCAAATTTATTACTCAACAAAAAACTCAATGAATTCAAAACCATTAAATGGTTTCATAAACGAAAAAAAATTGTATAATATTTTTGAAAATATACGCCTCAAAGGAATCGCTTTTTTATTTAAAATCGAGAACTAAAAAAAACGATTCACTGCTGTTTTCACTTATTTCTAATACAAAGCGAATACTTATTTATCTTTTTATTTCATTTGATATGTTTTGATATGTCTCTGAGAGTGAATACATTTTAATATTCTTTAATATATTTTTTTATATAAACATCATAGAATAATGTACTAGTTCACAGCAAAGTGTAATATACCATGTTGATGCATGGATCAAAAATGCCCATGATTACTATGCCTATGATGATTCTTTAATTGTTTTACAAAATTATTTAATACCATTATATAACACAAACCATATAATTATATATTCAATTTCGTTATTTTTTTCATATATTAGAGACTTTTACTAGATTAAATATAATGAATAATAATCCATATAATTTATTTGTAATGCGTTCGTTCGGGTGATTCTTACAATTTTACATTAATTTTAAAAAAGAAAAGAAAAAGGGATCACTATTTTGTTATCAAAAATTCAGTAAAATTTTAATGAAAGCATTTTTTCCTTGTTTGAGCTCAGAATAGACTTTAGCCAAATTTAGTGATAAATGTATATTTTTTTCAAAAGTCTGTTCAAATAAATTTTTGCTTCGTTTCAAGTTATCGCTCCGAGAAATATATTTTATGCATCATTTTGTTTATAATCTAATGGAATGGGTGTTACCTTTTTGTTTAACACTTCAGATCTCTCTCTCTCTCTCTCTCTCTCTCTCTCTCTCTCTCTCTCTCTCTCT
>JAQFZM010000026.1:0-78136 GCA_034695785.1 Galumna obvia
TTTTTTGCCAAAAATTCTTAGTTTTTTGCATTAATTTTGATAAAATGCGCTAAAATATGACTAAATAAAGTCATATAAGTCAGAAAACGCCTTAAAATTGATGTTTTACGTGTTTTTAAGCAATTTTGGGTCATTTTCAAAATACACCCTTATATCCACCCCTTAGCTCGGACCAAAATACCCTACCCTTATACCCCCCTCCCTTGGACCTCGGTCTTTTGCCATCCCTGATACTATATAATAGAGAAGATGTGATAATTTAATTATTCATTGGTGACTTTATTAGTATTAATGCACTTTTATATTAGTATTAGAATTCATGATAAAAACCAACAAATATTACTCTCATAAGTAGAAACTATCTCACGGTCACCGAAAAAAATGACTCAGAATATGCTCACAAATGAATCAGAATATCCTGAAATGAGTATACATTAATTCTAAATGAGTAAAGCCTTGATAGTTTAATAATTCAGATGGTTAAATGTCTTTGATACTTTAGTTAAGGTCAGGGTTATTGTTAGTTCGTTGAAAATTAATTTAAATTATTTATTCCATTTCACTAAAAATGTTTGAATAAAAATTTGGGACACGTATTAGGGATTTGTTTCCTAAAGAATTCAATGCTATTCTGTACTAAATTCTCAAGTGAGCCATCACATTTTAGTCACATTTGAAAGGATGGCAAATCTACTGCTCGTTTTAAACAAAATTCTGTCCAAAAGTCAAGAATTCAATTTTAAGCTATTTTTGGAGAATAAGAAAAATGTCACACATTTTGAATTAATACGATTCTAATCCTTTAAGGAAATCAACAAAATATATAACTTTTGATTCAAAAGCATTTTTAGAGTCAATATTTATATTAAAAATTAACACAAATTTGTGAGAATAGACTCAAACAAAGAGTTCATAAGAAGACGAATCGGCAAAAAAATGTTTGCCATAAAAAACTGTAAAAATATTATTTTATTACTCAAACAAATATAAATATTGAATAAATTATTAGAAAAATGTTGAAAAGTTTATAACACTTTTGAAACATTTTCTGTTTAGAGGTTTAAAAATTTAATTTTGATTCAAACAAAAGTCTATAATTTATTTGATTTGATTTACTTTTATCTCGCGATTACGTGAAATGTCAAGAGTTGAGAGAATAGTCCAAATTCATAGCACTTCTCAACAGGAATGGTATTCCGAGAGTCAATCAGATTAGATGCGGTCACACCGGATGACAGTTAATACCGCCGTCAATGAAATATATTTTTTTGGATAAAAAAATGACTTCATTTGACCTTTTTTTGAAGACATGTGTGATGCACCATGGTGATCTTACTTTAATTAATCCTTTATGAAAGAACTTCAAAAGAGTATTGTTACCATGGTTAATCTTTTAAATTTTGATAATTTATCATGAAGAGTCATTTGAAATTAAATTACTTATAAATGATGAATGATCTAGGAGAGTTTTTAAGGTAAATACAGATAAAATCAATGAACATTTGGTTGCATTAAAATTTGATATTCAATTAACTAAGAAATGATGAAAATCTGTTTTTGTTTTAATTTTAGCCAAATTTAATCAAATTTTAGGATTTACTTTCACTTCATATAAGAAATCATTTGATTCATAATTAATGAATAGAAAAAAAAGTGAATATAAACTAATTTTCATCGAATCCGACTATTTTTGGCAGAGATTTCAGTAACGAATTGAATAATAAATAAATTATATTCAATATTCAGTAATTTTATAGATCTCTTCATATAATGAGAGAACGGAAAGAAAAGGAAGAAATGGTATAAAGTAAAGGAGTGGGAGAACAGAGTTTGGAAGGGATTTCAGACTTGAGACCAACAATAAAATATTGGACTCCAAAAGTATTTGAAGGAATTGTTTATTATCTGAGAATCAATTGATGGCCAAAAAGTAATATTTGAGAATCTCTTGTCATCCATTCATCAAATGGTGATATGAGTCACAAATAGATTTATTTCATTTGAATCCATTTTATTCATTTTGTGGCCAAAAAGCGATTGTTATGTTATGTTATGCGCATAAAAATGAAACTCATTCTCATTTATAAGAAGCAATCCATTGATGGAAATGTCTTATTCTATGACACTTGAAATCCTTAGATATCTTCTTCTTAGAAGTATTCATCCCTTTTACATGTCTTGCAATAAAAGATGGAAATGTTCTTGGAATATTTCAAAAGATAGTATTAATTTGTAGAGAAAATAAACTTGTCAAATCTAAGCAAAATTAGGACCAAGAAATTATTCAATGAATCAGTTGATTAGACCAAGAATCAATTCTTAAATCTTAGTTCTTAACAGACAATATAAAGACAACGAATGAAAAATAAGATTTCATTTTAAACAAAATACAGAATTAATAAAAGGAAAACTCTTTTATGAAAACGAATACCGACTGAGAGTTTTGACATAAAATTTATATTTAATGGAGATTAATATCCAGCAAATATACAACAAATATCTAGCAAAAGCTCTTAACATTTTCTTCAATGTTTTTCGTAATATTATTAAATGAATACACCATTACTTAAAGGCTGTAAATTATTTCAACATATTTTTGTCAAATTGTATATAATCACAATTAAAATAAGTACCATGATAATTCATTCACTATTATCATTCTCAGGATCTAATTTTAGATTTGCTTCTAGTTGAATCAACATATTTCAATTTAGTAGTCTACTTGAAAAACTAATTAAAATTTATCAAGTTTATTATACAAGTAATCTATTTAAAAGTTTGAATTGCACTTGATCAATTCATAAAAAGTAAGGATATTATAAGAACATTCATTTGATTGATATATAATTAATTTATAAGAGATTTAATTAATTCTATTAAATGTTATCATTAATAATAAGAGACAAACAATAACTGGAAGAGAAGGAAAGCCATCAAAATATATGTGACGATAATAATAACTCTATTGAAGCTATAATTATGACCTTTTATTTAATGGTCAGATAACTAAGAATTGATGACTCGATAATCTCTTTATTATTAAATGAATTAAAGTCACGGAAATTAAAATCATTGTTTGTCTCAAATAATACACTTCTTATGATTGATATTCCGGTGAATATGTGTTAGACTTTACACTATTTATAACTAAGTTTTCATTTTATTTCATTTATTTAGAGACAGAGTTGAATAGAAATGAATTGGAGCCAATATGTGATAACCTTGGTTAGTTATGTTTAGAACTACAATGTTAATGACCAGGATATAACAATTGCATATTGTTGTGCAATATATGCATGACTTGCAATAAATATTTGCAATTAATGTCTATTCAAATATCGTTGAGTCAATGCTTTCAATAATCCTTTATTTTAGTGAAGAAATATTATACAAATATTTGTATTCAAAGAGTTATCCATCAAATTTTAATCAAAATAAGACGCATTTCCGTAATATTTGTGTAGAGGTATCGATGAAACACACTTTGTGTTATTCTTTCTTACGTCTAGATCACATTGAACTAGATGTCTAGACGTCTAGATCTATTGAACTAGGAAATTATGGTTTCAATTTTTTATACCAGTTTTCAGACAAATTCTAATTTTTAGTCTAATTTAATAATAATCAAATTTGACTCAAAATCAATTAAATATATTTATTTTGAATCATAAAATTATATTCGACTCGTTTGAGGCATTTATACGGTTTTACTCTTAATATTAAACACCGATTAATGTTCTGATCGAATGACATATTTTTAAGATAACAAATAAAAACAATTAATAGTTTTAACTAAATGTTATTCGATGTAAAATATTGTTTTACATTAGTTTTATTTAATTAAATTAAAATTACTATTTAAAAATTTATTCTAGATCAATTAATCCATGTATCTATCGGTACAAAGGTCATGTAAAAAAGCAAAACACAGGAAATTATCTAGATTAACAATTGTTGACACCGGTGTCTTGTCTTGACATGTTTAGTGAAGTCGGTCATTGCCCTCAATCTATTGAACATCACTTTATATGAATACTTAAGATAATTGAATATTTCATATATGGGGCCAAACATCAAATCTTTGATAAAAAGAGTGATCTTTTTGTTTGTCAGTTATTTTCATAGTTCTAATGAGAATAAGAGGAGTCATATCCGAGTGACACAATTTTATAGATCTACTCATCTATTGTAAGTCATCGCACATTCAAATGGATACCAAAAGAAAGATATAAAAGAGTGGATTCATTCAAATGAAATTGTCTTTTATGTCATCACTCAGAAGTCAAACTTCTCAATCAATTTCAAAGAAACCTCGAAAAGGAAAGTAATCGCACATCACATCAAAGGACTCATTCATAAAAGAAATTTTAGAAACTCTTTCATCGAAAATCAAAGAATTTCATCAGAAATCAACCTTATATTCAATTAGCTAGAGTATATTCTTGCTATCAATACAAATACTTATCAATGCAACTGAATAAACAGGAAAGATAGCCAAGGGCTTAACAAAAATTATTATTTAATTTAGCATGATAATTGATTGATGAGTGGGAGACCAAGTTTAACAAAAATTAGATTTAATTCACCTAGGTCATTGTTGTAAACATGGTTATGCGATTTTAATAAAATTGATTTCTAGTTACTCTGTTTTTATAAAGTTATTTGATTTAACAAAACATTTGTTTTGAACATAATTTTATTATTTCATTAATTTTTGTTTAAAGAAAAAACAAACGCAAAATAAATTGAATAGAATTTACTTGACTTAAGTCCGATCTTTACTTTGGGATCAATTGTTGGCTGAATTTCTGTTTAACAACTATTTGAAGGAGAATTAGGAAAAACTCGATAATACAAACGAAGATAAATTACACTAAATTTCAATTTTGTGTTCATCTCTTTTGATATTCAACGAAAGACTAATAAGAGAAGAGAATAACAGAAGCTTTTATCTGAAAACAAGGCTTACTATTAATAAAAATATAAGCGATCAACAAATGCCAACAAATCTATTCATTGCCAACAAATTAATGTTTGAAAATAATTCATTTAATATAGTCTTTCGATTAATGAACAATAAATTGAAAGCAATAAATGAAAGACAACTCTTTATTAATCAAATGCAACACAAATGGCAAACAATTCACTACAATTGACACCATATTGTCAAATGAGTGGTAATTCTTATGCCGTGGTTTCCATTACCTTAGAAATGAGCTTGCAAACTTTCCACTCAGAGCTTTTATAATCTTTCTTATATGACAGGTCTCGTCAGAGGAGGTGCCAAAACAAATTGATCCGACATAAGAGTCGGAATTAAGTAAATGCCTTTAACTCAAATTCTATTTATTATTCTATATATCACTAAATGAAAGAAAACTTGAATTTTTCATTAGAGATCGCATTAAATATTTTATTCATTTATAATTCTTTTATTTGAGAAGTGCGGAACTGGTGGTGGGCGGAAAGTTGTGATCTAGCTCACTATTCATTAAGATATGGCAAATGATCAATACTCTTAACGCATCTTTTTCTTATGATTTGAATTTCAGAATTAATAGTATCTCTGTTTGAAGTAAATGGAGTTTTCTATTCACGTAATGAAAAAAATGAGTATACGTGCGACTATACCAACAAAATTACCTTTTATTGAATTCATAGAATTATTATTCCTTACAATAAATTGTTATTTGAATCGCAATCTATTTATTTAAGAAAAATAGCGACCATTTATGCCGTAAAGGATTTGTGAAAAATACTCAAAAAAAAAGATATATAAGTAAATCCATAAAAAAAATCCCTTCGAATAACAATTTTTTGGGTTTGGTTTTTCTTAAAAATAAGCAATAAATTTAAATTAAGCAAGTTTATATTGTATAAATTTACACATATTAAGTCTAAGCTTTTCTCGATATAAATAGTTGTGTTTTCTTTAAGTTCTTTGAAGTTCTTTGAAGTTCATTGTATTCTAAGAATATTCTTAAGACATAAATCATTAGAAGAAAATAAAAATAATATTTTGTGTCTAAATTGATGAAAAAATAGTAAACTTTGACAATTTACTATTAATTTTAAATAAAAGTACCCTGATATTATTTATTTAAGAAAGAATCATGATGAAAAGATCATTGATCATATAGTATTGATCGTAGTTAATAGGATCAATCAAATTATTGTTATTATGGTCGCACTTAATATGAAATTCTATAAATATTCGATTAAATTTGGTAATGCAATCGATCAGTCAATGTCTTTGGCTTAAAATGATCTTGTTAACAATTTTGAAGATGATTCAGGAGTTGTGAAAATTATAGTTTGAGTCTTAGGATTGATATAAATAATTGAATTTTGGGTAAAAATTATATTATTCTGAGATTTCTTTGTTTTTCTCATATTTCTTATGAATTATCGGATATACAGATGTAAGCCTTAGGACTCGATTGGTAAAGACCTGGAGCTTTGTGTCTACAGAGACAACAGTTATTGGTTCTCAAAATAGAAGTCAATAATCGATTTTCATTTGGATCTCTTTCTATACAGAGATATAGACAATGAATTATAGGACTTTTAGAAGACAGAGTTGAGAACAGTTTACGTGAATGAGTTTTCTATACAATTGTGATATCGCTTAGAGTTAAGCGAATGTCCTTTGGATTCATGAAAGATAAACAGTTGACTCAACTTAACTACTAAACAGTTTCGCCCATTTAATCAAATTTATTTATTTCAGGCCAACCATAAAATGACAGAAAAATAGAATCAAATCAAACTTAAGAAATTGAAATACCATTGAATTGACGTCAAACCAACTCATATTAGAGATTAAACGCTTTAAATGTATTTAAATCAAAACTTTGTCTCTAATTTGACTTCACTTCTATTTTAAGTTAAACCAAATAACAAGAACAATTAGATTAACACTTTCAATGGGCCATGAGCATTTTTAAGAGTACTCTTACCAGACTTAGCAAATAAGCTAGACAAATATAAATTTGAGACAACCTTGCTCACTTTTGATTCTAATCTTATTAACTCTATTTGTTATTTAGGAATTGCAACAAAAGATAAGTTATTTGTCATATTATCAGATATTATCAGCGATTTATCTCTCAATTTATTCTATACTTAATATCAAACAATAAATTATTTCTAACTTTTCTCTCGTTTTTTTCAATTTTTTTTTCTTTTATTCTTATCATCGATTGAATCAATTGAAACCATCTTCAAGAAAGTGATTCTCTGAGTCACGTGTCTTCATATTAAAGGTACAAAACAAACATAATATTATTCTGTGCTATAAATGTTGCAAATTTTCGAATAGATAGATAAAGAAGTAGTTTTGAGAGTTATTTCTAAACGTTTAATAATAATAATAATAAAATATATAATTATTTCACTGAAATTTGTATTAAATAGACTTAAATAAAATAGTTTTGAAACTTTTATTGTCGAAGTTTTGTGCCTTTTATATAAAATTAGGGAATGTATATAAAAAGTCACAATCCTTGATGATATCGATTCTATTCTTTTTATGTTTTTGTAGTAATATTTTTATTTTTTGATACATTGATGTTAACAATAGATTAATAGAAAGTTTTTGCTATCGTTTTTCAATCGTATATATTCTTTAAATGTTTCTATTCTTATAACAATGTTTTAATGTCATTCTCTATACATTTCTTTTCTATGGGTTTCTTCTTGTTTTTTATTCTATTCCGTAGTATTACGTAAATTATATATAACCGTATGTATAGTATAGTCTTTTGGACGCCGATTTTCAATCAATTCTTCCATTCATGAAAAACAAGTTAAATGTAGAGTAAAATATTAAACAAAATTAATTCTCTCTTATATTCGATAATATATTGATATATAGCTATAAATGCTTACATTCTTAGTAGAGATGCTGAGGGGTAAGAGTCGTAACACTCACGCAACTAATGTATTATAAAATTTTAAAAAAAGAAAGTATAGAACTGGAAATTGTCCTAGATTAAAAAATATTCATTTTGATTCAATTCTGGTTCGTTTGAGTCATTCCTAAATATAACTGATTTTATTGATTTAAACTTTTATGTCATTCAAATGAAGCGAATATTTTGTTTTTAAGTAATTTTTTCTCTTTTGTTTTCTTATCAAATAAGAGGTTCTCTTCTGAAGAAGAATAAGAGTTAATGTTCTTTAAAGAGAGTCTTATTTATCTTTATTGAGAACAAGAGTTGCAATCAATTCATGAAATATTGATTGAAATGATCTGAAAAATAATTACTAACTAAATATAATTCCGTTATTTTATATATAATTTTTATATTTTAATAAGTTTTGATTTAAATAATATTGGGAATAAAATAACATGGCTAATTTTAATAAAAATATTATATGACCTTTGATATTTATGTAAATTATAGTTGAGAAGATCATCTAGAAAATATAATTAATGTTAGATAGGATGGAAAGGGAGTCCTCTTTTTCTAATAAGTTTGAGCACAATTAACACCAAATGAATTATTGATTCAATCAATTTGATGCTCACTTTTTTCATTTGATTGCAGACAAAATATAATTAAGCTTATCTATGCTACTTTATATGATCAAGGTGTATTTATGGTATACTTCCCTTTAACCCAAATAACCTAGCAAGAAATTGTTAGAAATTTTCTCTCCATAACTAAGTTTATGATCTCATTCCCGAATATTATCTCTTGTGATAGTATTATAATTGAAGAAAGTAACTTGCACAAAATAAAAATAGTGATTAATTATTTGATGATTTCTTCGGTACTCATTATTATTGAGAGAAGTTTATATAATTAGTCAAAGATTTGATTATAATTTATATTAAAATTTAAAAGTAATAAAACTTTAAGAGTTGTAATCGAGAGTTCATTACTTTAGATATATTGCATAACTATTTTATGGGTTGAGTCTAACAAATGTAATTAACATGCAATGATTTTAATTTAAGTATAAATAATTTTCAAAAACTCAACTATTTTAACCACACTTTTATTTAAGTATATCATAGAAATAGAATTAAACTAAATATTAATATATTTTAAATAATTAAAAATCAATAAATAATTTTAGAAATTTTTGATACAAATCTTTGAGAAAATTTTAATCGATTAAAATATTAAATAATTTTTATAATTCAAAATAAAATTAAAATAAATAATTTTCTTAATTTACAGTATACTCTCCGAGATATGAATGAGTAAATGCATCAATTTGTTCATAACATAGAGAGATTCACAGCTGGGAGAGTGCACTCATACTAAAATATATTTATTATTTATAACTATTATTTTGAATAATTAAAAGTTATCGAAATAAAATTTATATCAATTACAAAGTTTTTGAAAATTCCCTCTAAAATAATCGTAACTAACCCTGCATTACCCTATCAAAAGAGGGGACAAACACTTTGTAAACAAATTGAAAGACGTATTGTATGAGAGATGGGTCGCCATAACAACAACAGAGTTGTGCCTCTTTTGCTTCCTTTTCCTCTTAGAAGACATAAGTGAACTAAACGTGTCTTCAATTTAAAAACATTTAAATCGATTGTAATTATATTAGAATCAATTAAACCCGAAAATGGGTGCCTATAAATACATGCAAGAGATTTGGCGACACAAACAGTCCGATGTTATGCGCTTTTTGTTACGACTTCGGTGTTGGCAATACAGACAACTCAATGTTATCCATCGCTGTCCGCGACCCACACGACCCGAAAAGGCCAGACGTCTCGGCTTTAGAGCAAAACAGGGATATGTTGTCTATAGAGTTAGGCTAAGACGTGGTGGCCGTAAGAAGCAGGTGCCCAAAGGTATGACCACTTCTTCACTTTTTATCGATTGTTTTGTTTTCATTTGTTTCAAAAGTGAATCACTTATTGTTTTAATGTTTGTGATAATTAGGTGCCACTTATGGTAAGCCTAAGAACCACGGCGTTAATGAACTGAAGCCACGTCGTAACCATCAGGCAATTGCTGAGGAAAGAGTCGGACGAAGAGTAGCCAAAGCTCTTCGAGTTTTGGGCTCTTATTGGGTGACTCAGGACTCGACTTTCAAATACTTTGAAGTATTTAATTAATATTTGTTTTATTTAAATATATTTTAATAATATTTTTATTAATATAATTAAAGGTTATTTGTATCGACCCCTTCCATAAAGCGATCCGAAGAGACCCCAAAATCAATTGGATCTGTAATCCGGTCCACAAACACAGAGAGTTGAGAGGTCTGACCAGTGCTGGTAAGAAACATCGCGGTCTTAGAGGACGCGGTCACGGATACGCTAAAGTGATCGGTGGCTCTCGTCGGGCAAATTGGCGCCGAAGAAATACTTTGCAATTAAGACGAAAGCGTTAAATATCTTTGAATTCTTAATTATTTGGAACCGTTTTCTGTATTTTCGATCAGAAATAAAAAGTGTTTTAAATCACTCGAGAGTTGTCTTTAATTAAAATCTATTTTATTTACAAATTTAATATAAAATTAGTTTAAATACTTTAAACAAATATTTTTGTTCTAATTTTCTCATAATTTGGTAAATTGTCTGTCGGACCGACCGCTGCGATGACTGGACTTTTGCCGACAACATATTTAGTGCAGACTTTCTTTATTATGTCTGCATTGACGGCATCGATACGGGCCTCCAATTCTGGAGTAGGCATTCGTCTCCCATAACACAACATTTGTCGACCGATATCTTCACAAATAGGAGTCGAACCGTCTAATTGTAATAACATATTTGTCTTAAGTAAGTCCTTAGCTCTGGACACTTCTTCATCGGTTACATTAAGACACAAATGCATCCATTGGTGTCCCAAATGCCAAACAAAGTCTTCTAATTTGTTTTTCTCAGCGATGAAGTAAACGCCCCAAAGACCGGTGTCTTTATAACTGGTGTTAAATGACTGAAAACTATGGCATAGATTGTGTTCCACTGCAGCCAAAGCCATATAACTGGAACAGTTCGAACCGGCGCCCTGTGTCCGACCCCACGAACCAATCAGTGTATTGGCAATCATTAATGCGATGTTGTCGGGATTGGGCCAACCCGTCGACTCGACAGCGATGGCGACGTACGCCAAAGGCATAGATTCGTCGTTTACTCGGATTTCACTTCCATTAAAAGGACAGGGCTTTAAAGCCGACGCGTCCACCGTTTCATTAACATTTCCAAAGTGTTGTTCACATAATGAGACCAATGAGTTGTGATCAACCCCTCCGGCGGCGGCCAAAACAAGTCGGGGTCCCCTATAATGAGTGCTAATGTATTCCATGAGATCTCTTCGATTAATTCTTTTGATGTTTTGTGTGGGACCTAAAATAGTCATTCCCAGTGGTGTCGAGTCATAGGCCACAGAATGTAAGTAATCGAAGACAACCTCCTGGAGGTCAGTCTCAACCTCTTGCATTTCTCTAAGAATCACATTCCGTTCCCTTTCGATCTCTTCAGCGCCAAACTTCGAGTGCTGTAAAATATCGGCCAATATTTCCATTGCATTGGATATGTCTTTTGAGAGACATTTGGCGTAATATACTGTCTGTTCCCGACTGGTGTATGCATTGAGATGTGCGCCCATATTCTCTATTTCGAGCTCTAATTCTGTTTGAGTCCGATTTGTGGTACCCTTAAAGGCCATGTGTTCAAGAAAGTGAGCCACACCGTTTGTCTCTGGTGTCTCATATCTACTGCCCGCATCAATCCAGAAGCCAACTGTGCAGGTGGGGATTCCCGAGTCTTCTGTGGCCACTCGAATACCATTCTTTAGAACTGATACTTTTGTTTCTGGAGTATTAACAAAAGGTCTCGGATTGGTGGCCACTGACAGGTTATGTCTCAATTGAATCGGTTTCGGTTTCAAGAGATTCAGTTTATTCTTAACTATATGTGAACCAACTCTGAAGACACGATTTGCTGCCATTTCTGACGAAATGCGGTAAACAATTTCAGACGTAATTTAGAGACGAACCAAAACATGTGAAGTCATGTCATGCGCTCTGAAGTAAAAAATAGTTTAAATCACATGAAATGCAATCGTTTTCCTCAAGAAATGGTCATTGAATCCAACGGACACTCAATTAGTGAAGATTTGATTGAATTATGTTATGAAACGGCAGAAAATGGTCTGTCATCGGGTGAAGTACCCGTTGGATGTGTTTTGGTATACTTCGGTGATGACCCCAAAGGAAGAGTTATAGCAAAAGAACATAATAAGACGAACGCCACGAAGAATGGGTGCCGACACGCAGAGATGGAGTGCATCGATGTTGTGGTCAAACACTTTGGTTCACAACTCAATAAATTACATCAAATTATGTCCGAAACAACAGTTTTGTTGACTTTAGAGCCCTGTCTTATGTGTGTCAGAGCTCTTAGACTTCTTAGGGTTAAACAGGTTTTGTTTGGCGCTAAAAACGATAGATTTGGAGGATTTGATTCCGTATATAATGTCAGTACTAATGAACTCATTTCAGATCCAATTCTTAAATGCTATCAAATGTTGGACTCAAACAAATCAATTGATTTATTGCAACGATTTTATAAACAAAGTAACGAAAAGATACCAAAACCTCATCGAAAGAAACTCAAAACTATTGATTAGTTTTTATTAAATTAATTTTAAATTAAGAATTATTTTTTCAATCAATTCTTATGGACAGACATATGATAAATGAAGAACTCGTAGACATACATTTGAGGCGGCGATACGTAATGGAAACTTATCGTTGAATTACTGCAACAGTTGAAGCCCTGACCACACATACAATCATTAAGTTTTCCACCAAAAATATTTAAAATATTGTTTACCATTTGGTTATGAAATACATTATATTTTGAATACCACTGCAAACTAACTTCTGGGTTGTAATTAGGGTTAACAAAATCACCAGGAGCAAATGGGAAGAATCTATTCCGTCCGATGTCATCTCTTGAGTCACCCAATTGTACCCCCAATCGCTTCAGACATCTTTTTAAAGAATTTAATGAAAACTTTATTATATTTGACCACTACTGACATACCGGCCCACTATTACATCATCGGCTCCGGTCTCTCCCTCTTCCATATCATAGCATTTATTCTTTTTGTGGTACTCTTCGTTCAATTGATAGATGGCTTTCCTACTAATCACCTGATTTTCAAAATATTTTTCGCTTAAATTTGATTATAATTTAGTGTTTACTCACATAACCGGCGCCTAAAATACAAAGAATTTAGTTTATAATAATTATTGAGTGTTTGAATTAGAAAAGAGAACAGACCTCCACTCATATAAGTCATGTTATGGTCACCTCCGAGTGCGAACTGACACCCGAACCAAATGGATTCGTTTGGATTATAAGATGAGAGCATAGATTTTAAGTTCTCAATAACGACATACGTGTCGTCGTCTGCTTTAAGAAACCAATCGAACTGATCCTTAAAGTGTTTGACCCCATACATTATACCTTGCTTATTTTTACACCACAAATGAGAGTGGTCTTCTTTTTGGCACTTTGCGCCAAACTCTGAGAGCGAAGAATTATCTTCTGAACTAATAAAGTAGAAAATGTCACATCTACTACCCCACGTACTTTTCACTGCCGACATCTTTTCTAAGTCGGGTTTTGTAGTGACGGCACATAATATTCGAGGACTATTTCGCGAACTTTTATTATTTGAAATCATTTTCTCCGAAATAGAATTAATACAAAAGAAATTATTATTTTTTAATACAAATATTAGAATAAATGTAATAAATATTTGTAGAAATAATAAAACTATAAAAAAGTTTTTATTATTAATTTTTAATTGAAAATTCATTTTATTTAATTCATGTAAATAATTTGCTAGTTGTTGTTTATCAAATGATTAATTAAACAGTTGATAAAACATAAGATCGAAGGTCTTATTCGAGTTTATTATAGAAAACTTTAGAATACAATTTAAGGTATAAATAGAAACGACACAATCAGCTCCTTTTAAGTTGATTTTTATATTTTACCAATTTACTTTTGTGAAACATAATCGCTAAAAAAATAGGCCCCACATTTTTATAACACATTTAAAACATTAATACCAACTAATTATTAGTTATTAATTGATAGTAAAGTTCAGAACTTAATATTGAAGTCATTGAACATTATTTTTATAAAATATTAGACATTATTTTTAAATATTTTGATTGAGTTTTAATTAAATGAAAATTCGTGAACTCATTTCCTATTGATTTGACTAAAAAAAGAAAAAATAACTTTAAAAATGTCTAATCAGTGATCACTAAATGTTATCTAATAAATAACAATTCAATTATACATTTTATATACATTTATATACATTTTATATACAATTATTGTATATTTCTTTTTTATAATGAACTCATTTTAAATATATTTCCCTTTTTTTGTATTTTAAACTTTTGTTAAAACTTTTTTGTTTATTCCTTTATTTACTGAAAGAGAAGTCAATTATTAAAATAAATTATATTAATGTTATTTGAAGTAAATTTTGATTCTCAGCTGTACTCAAACACAACTCACAACTCTGGATGTGTTTCGGATTATACTTTGATTTTGATTTTAATAATTTTCTTTTGAAAAATTAGTCGAAATAATGGATTTACGATATGTTTGCCATCAAATCAATACAACCGCAGACACCGATTACTATTACCGATTACTACTATCACCGATTTTCATTAAAAATTATTGTAACTATTGTTTAAATTTATTTATGAATATTAGTAAAAAATGAGTAAGGTAAGTATTAATCATAGAATTCCTTAAGAAATCTATTTTTATATAATAATTCGAATTATAAATAATTTAATACATTTTATAAGTAATCAATGAAAAAATGATAAAATCATAAATTTTTGAATTAATTCAAACTTTAATATTTAATAAGAAACGATCTGATGATTTTATCAATATATTTATTATCAAGCTTAATTAGTTTCAATTTTAATTATTTATTTAGTTATAATAATTTCAAGATTTTTAATATAACATTAAATCTATTATTTAAAACATTTAAAAGTAAAGAATAATTTCTCACTAAATTTAAAGATTTGTTGATTTAATTAAATTTTATTTAAATAAAAATATTTTGTTTTCATTTACGACTTAAAGGTCTTAAAAGTTTGAAACTTTATTTGGTTTCCGCTTCGGGGGTCATAACCGGGACATCAGTGCTCAAAGGACGCGGCAAACAATGGGAAAGTAGATAAGTAACTTTACAGGGCTTTGTACAGCACTCGCTGTGTATATTACGAGTACTTCTTTGGAATCGCCCAGAATTATGTCTTAGCATTGAATTAACGATTGTGTCCATACCATTAGACGAACCTAAATATCAAAATTAATATTAATTAATATTGTTTTTATTTATAATAAAATGGTTACCCTGAAAAGTATTTACTTCTTCTTCATTCTTATTAAGAAACGCTCTTTTGTTGTATCCGTGGACACAGAGTTGTGAAAGAATGGTTTCAATGGCCGAATTGCAGACTCTAATGGTCTGCTCTTTTTCCATCTTAAAGATACCCGACATTCGGAAATATACATCATTTCCAACGTTTGAGTTTTGGACTGAATTGCAATTAACAGAGAGAACTCCAAAGGCTATGATTGTCCAAATGCTGAGTCCAATCATTTTTTATATCTATCTGTATATGGATTTTGAACAGAATATTTCAAAACCACTAATATTTGAATACAATTGTACTCACTTTTAGCGTTTGAATCACTCCAACAAAGAATGAGTTCTTAATAGAAGTCTTTCAATGAATGAAGAAATCATTAATTTATTCACCGCTTTATATATTCGTCAAAAAGTAGTAAATGTGAGTATATTTTACTTTTGATCATTTTCTTGACCCACACTTTGAGCACTTCCTAACTACAACTGCAAATGACATCTTTAATCTTAGAGTAGGCATAGCCTCAAATATGATTATTCTGTGCTTTATTTGTCTAATTATAAAACACGGCTTCGGATTAGATAGAAAATCACCGAATGGTTGACACGTTAACCAACGATTAAGAAAAGTCATTACCAAGATCACTATAATTCTTATTGATTATGATTACTTAAATTACAGATTATATTCTTGGTAAATATGCAAATTCTCAATCAATATATAACCTATAATATAGGTCTCAGAATATTTCAAAATATTATTTTAAAACAGTGTTTAAATATTTACTTTTAAGCGTTTGAATCATTTTAACAAAGAGTGAAATCATCTTAAAAGAAGTCTTTCGATAATTGAAGAAATCTTTAATTTATTTAACCCTTTATATATATTTTACCAAAAAAAGTAAAAATAAAGTATATTTTTGGTGTTAAACCTTTTTTGACCACTACTTTGAATACTTCCCAATTATAACTGCAAGTGACAACTTTAATCTTAAAGAGTTTGCCTTAAAAGTGATTATTCTGTGCTTTATTTGTCTAATTATTAGACAAAACATGGCTTCGGATTATATTTATAAAGAAAATTTACCGAATGAATGATACGTTAACCAACGATTATGCAAAGTCATTACCAAGATCAATTTCTATAATTAGTAGCATTTAATCATTAATAATAGAAATGTCTACAAGCTTAATTTTATTTTTTACAATATCAGTCTACTTTCCAGACTACAATAAATCCAAATCTCAAAAAAAATAATTAAAATTAAAATTTAATTTTATAAGACTTTTATAATGATGTTCTCATTAAAAGAAATTTTTACATAAAATAATTCATTTCTTTAATTTGTATATTATCTACAACTTTAAAATAAAGTTTGTTTCGTACTCAAGGTTATTTGGTAAGTTAAGAATAAGAATAATAAACCTATAGTTACAAGCAAGATTTTCACAAGTATTTAAACATAAAGTGACAAGTTGATCTTCTGTAAATATTTAATCATATTTACAGTAAAACATAAATAAATGTCGACAAATGTATTACTATTTTTGATTAAATTTTGTTTACATTCGTTTAGAACACAATTTTTTTGAAACAAATCATTGAATTCATATTTAAATCATTGAAAAACTAATAATTAATTTTTTAAACAAAATTATATTTTAAAAGTTTATCAATAATTTATTTAATTAAATCAAATGCCAGACATATGTCTAAACATTAATAATTCAAAAGATTTGTTTGATTTGACAGTCAGACGACCCAATCATTTGAGAATTGGAGTCCGACCACAATCGGTATGCATTTATTGTGTTAATCTAGCAATAAGTCGATAAACTAAAATAAATATAAATTAAGATTTGGAGAAATATCCCTAATGGTGATGATGATCTTGATCAAATTCAATATTGCGATAAATATGCATACATTTTGTGGGCTTTGACTGAAAAACTTGGTTATAGGTTTGCCTCATTTTGTATTTGATCATGATAAATTTTATTTTGATAGTATTTCATTTGTTTTAAATCATTGGGAGCATGGCGGCCATCTTTTGAACACGAATGGAGCATGGTCAGGTTTTATGGCTCAAATATCAGATAATGTTAGAAATTATTAAACTACCTTGTTGTTTTACATAAATTTTGATTGAATCCTAGGTCGTTGATATTGTATTATGTAATATGATTAAGAGTGAAGTGCGGTCACAGATCGCTGACTATCCCTTTCCACTTCCAGAACCATTAGTTTCATTCTTAAGTAAACCAAAATTAGTCAATAAATTTGACTTTTCATTAATTTTCTCTATATTTCCACAAATAATTTGGTATTTAATTATGACTTCATTTTTGGTGACTTTTATTTTGAATTTAATAATGAATTTAAGTAAAACTATTGACTCAAACATCACTTTATTATTCATAGATTACTTAACATTAATTCTAATGAGAGGTAATTCAAATGAAACAATTCTTATCCTTTTCTTTAATAAATATTGATTTTCTTCAAAGGAATTATACTTAAGAAATATCACAATAAATATTTGCTAATATTCTGGTTATTCTCAACACTAATTATCGATAATTATTATATTAATGATATTCAGGCAATACTCGTATCCACTAATGAGGACATAATCACTGGAATTGAAGATCTCATCGATAGAAAAGATGTTTCTTTAATTATGACAAAAGGATATGAAAATATATTTAAAGATTTAGTAAATACTGTAAATAAATAAAAGTCTTTTTTAAGTTGACCATGTTAATTACATTATATTTATAGAATAGCGAAAATTTGAAAGGAAGAATAGAAACCCTTGAAAACGATAACAACGCTTTTATTAACAACGATATTATATCTAAATTATTGAGTCATCGCTCAGTAATTATAGACACCAAACATACCGTCAAAAATATCAGATCATCTCTATATCAGTTAGATTTAAGTGTGACGAGTGAGGATGGTTACCTTGTCCTTGCTGATTTGCTTATCAATAAAGGCTTAAATGATTCTATTAAAGCAAGAATTGGAAAACTGTATGTATTTTAATCAAACATTTTTATAGTAAAGAATTTTATTTTATTAAAATAGTTGTCAACTATTTTATGAGTCGGGAATAAAAGATCTCTTCCACAGCAAAGAAATTATTATTAAGTTATATATTAATAATAAGAGTGAAATAAGTGATGATAAGACCGATATATTTGTGGTCGCATTTAATAACATATCCTTTACTTTCATTATATTATTCTTTGGTTTTATATTAAGTCTATTTGTTTTAATTATAGAAAATTTAAATTATTCGTTAAAACATTTAACAAATGATTACTTTTTGTTTCGACAAATGATTTTTGTCTTAAGTTTTCAATTTTTACTTAAAACCAAATTTTAAAGTAAAAAAAATTTGTTAAACAAAACAAATACAAAAAGAGTCACTTTTAATGAATTAGAGCTCACCTTTAAATTTATCACAACTTTTATAAAATATTAAATATAAAATACTTTATTTTTTAATGGAAGTCAAGAATTATGTGTTTAAATGAAGTGAACCATAATTAGCCAAACTTTGTGGCTAAACTATTGTCATAATCGGGGTCACGATCGCAATCAGCGGCCCTAATCTTTTGCATTTCCTTTTGCCTCATTTGTTGTCTCAATGAATCATTAATATCGTCTTCACTGTTTTGGTATGGTTCCAAAATTCGAGGCTCAGTATTTGGAGGCATTCTCTCCATTGGTAGCAAACCTTCAATTGATTGCAATGGAGGTATTGTTGGTGAGGGTGGGGTTGGATTTTCAATATAAACGGGAACGTGTCGGATATGTTTCTCCACGATAACTTTAGGCACTTCGTAGGGATCGCGAACCAACCATTTGACCGGTTGTACTATAGTTAACGTCTTCGATGAATCCAATGGATGTGGTATTTGTCGAATGACGACATCACTACCCGTTTGGTCCAATTTTTTATCTTTTTCTTTATGTACTGGAGCTATACCTAATTCAGGTATACCTTCTTTATTTTCATCACAATGTAGTGGCGGCTGTTTCTTAACAAAATAAGCGCGGGTTCCGCTTCCCTTCATTGGTCTTTGACCCGGATCTGCTGGGTGACATATTTCATAGCAATTCTTTATTGAGACAAATCTATTGGCATTCCCTCCCTCTCCAGACCAGGAAAAAGGAAGGCATTGCTGTAAGACTGGATTAAAGTAAATGCGAACGATATCTCTCTGTCCATGACCTCTCTCTGGAACTAATTCACACATTTGTTCGATCGATAATCGGAAAGAGTTCGGATCATTTGGATCACAGCCTCCGCCAACACATTCGCTCTCAACATATCTATTGTCTTAATTTAGAAGAGATTTAGAAACAAATAAGAAATATATTTAAACTCAAACTTACAATAAAACAAAAGAACAACAAATTTGATAAATATTTTCGCCATTATTTTCATTAAATTAATTAAATTAAAAACATTTTATGAGTAATCGATAAACAGATGGCATTTCATAAAATACTAATCACTTCTTCAAAATCAAAGATATTTTACTTAAAACTATAAATAATTATTTTTTTAAGAAAAATAAATTCTTTAATAAATCTTTTTTTTAAATCAAAGAAAATTGAGATAAATATGACTTTTTAAAGGAATTTCAATTTAAACACAAAAAGTTTCACTAAATTCTGTCAAAAATTAAGACAAAATCTATTCTTATATAATTTAATCCTAAAATAATTAGTAAATAACAATCAATTAAATGAATCGAAAGAATTCAATTCATTAAAATCTATAATAGGAATGAAGTTCTATTCCTTAAGACTTCTTTTATAGTTAAAAATCCTAAACAATTGGTAGAGATTAGAACCGGCGACGAATGCATTCACTGAAAAGAGTCCCCAATTCTTAGGAATGATAACCAGTGAATATCGGGACCAAATAACTCCTGTGGCCGCCAAAGACGCTAAACAATAATTCTCTCAATTAATAAATCAGTTCTCAACTAATGATTAGACGACAGACTTGTTTGAGCCGCTGATAACCTCTCAACTGGTCTTTGAATGTCTGAAATACTTGCGATGACTAAACCCTAAGATTGAGTTCAACTTTAAAAAAGTGGACAAAAATTGTGTTAACATTGAGTACCCATTTGACAACCGGTGCCCAAAAGTGGACAGTCTTGGGTCCGGCCGGATGTTCCCAAAGAGGTCTCATCGCTGTGGGCACAAACTTATCGGCCGCTGATATAATAGTTCTATAAACCATTGACATGTCTGTGGATCAACTGACAAGACTCTCACTCAAGACAATATTGTTTCCTAAATCGTATGATTGAAATTCAAGTAAACACTTAGACCTTTAAATAATCATGCTTAGTTTAAGTTTCTTCTTTGTTTAAAAAGACGAGTTTTATATAATTTGGTTTTAAAATAATTGTATTATTTTTCTTTAATTTTAACATATGGTTAACTAGGTAAAAAGGTGAATTATCATAATAATTAATTATATTTAGTGTTTACTGTATTTTAAATGGTTGAGTTCAATGTTTGGTGAATGTATTTTCATAAATAATGTAAAGATATTAAATTCTTTTAGGTTTTGATTAATAACCTTGATAATATTTCAAATTTTAGAGATTTTAAATAATTAGAGCAAACAGACTTGGTCTTGTTAAAAAATGATAATCATGGTAAGTAAGTTGGGTCACTCGCAAAATGAGTTATCGTTGTTTATTCAAAAGAAAAGAACAAAAACAAGAATCAAAGTTTGGTTCACTTAAAGTACTTTTTATCTACAAAAACATATTTTATACTTAAATAAAAGACCCAAAAGTGTCGAATGAGTGAATTGAGTGACATTTTGCAGACAAAAACATTGTCCACACGTTTTGTGTCATCGATTGAACGCAATTTCGTTAACATTTACACTAATATAAGAGTTTTAATCAATTGTTTTCGTCTTTAAATCAAATCTTGTAATAATGCCTAAAAATAAGGGTATTTTTTGTCACATTTATAGATATAAACCTAATTTTTAACGATTTTTATCTTAAGGAAAGGGAGGAAAAAACAGAAGACGTGGAAAGAATGAAAACGAAACCGAAAAACGGGAACTTGTCTTCAAAGAGGACGGACAGGGTTTGCATCACTTCTTCTAACTCTTCGAAACCTCTCCTCAAATATCTTTAAAATCAGAGAAAATATTTTTATTTCGGTTTAATTTTAAAAGAATTTAATTTTATCTTAAATTCTGAGTCAATTATTCTTTGATTATCTTCTGTTCAATAGATTAGATGAAGAGTTTTAGTGTTTATTAAATCCTATCAATAGTTAACTTCATTTATATAATCCTTTTTATTGCAATTTATTGTAATTTAATGTTAATTATGTATTTTGTAGAGTACGCACAGGTTATTAAAATGTTAGGAAATGGAAGACTGGAAGCGCTCTGTTTTGATGGTATCAAACGTTTGTGTCATATCAGAGGAAAACTTCGGAAAAAAGTAATAATACTTTTCTTTGACCCAATTTTTCCCTTAATTTTGGAAATATTCTGAAATATATGATTGAAGACTATTCTGAAGGACGACAACTATTAAACGATGAGAACAAGAATTCATTTTTGATTTGAATTCATATTTCAATTTTGTCCTCTTTTTGTCTTCTTTTTTCATATTTTGATTGAATCAAAGTTTTAAAATACAGTCAAACCTTGACATGAGATTAGAATTGATTAAATAGTATTGATTTCTATTATAGGTATGGATTAACCAAGGTGACATAATTCTGGTCGGTTTACGTGACTATCAGGACGCGAAGGCAGACGTCATATTGAAGTATAACCCGGATGAGGCCAGAAATCTTAAATCGTATGGAGAACTGCCCGAATCGGCTAAAATCAACGATACCGTCACTTTTGGTGAAGAAGAAGAAGACGAAGACATCATTGAATTCGGAGAAGTCAGTGGAGACGAAGAGATCGATAATGTAATCATATATTTCTCTATTTTTCTCTAAATATTTTACTAAAATATATTTTTCTTTTGAATTTTAGATATAATTCTTCTCAACGTTTTTTTATTGACTTATAATAAATAAATGCGTTTCGTTTCAATTATTAAAAACATTTGTTTTTTGTTTTACCGAAAAATTATTGCAATTTTTATATAAAAATGAATCGATTTTTAAGTAAAACATAAATTCAGTTAATTCTGAAAGAATTTCACTCATATGTCGATTAATAAAAGTTAGGACAGTTTTTATTATAATTTATAACAAATGTATTAAAGTATACTTTAAAATCAACTAAAATGACAACTATTTTGTCATTTAATTCAATTGTAATTCAATTAAAGGCTTTAAAAAATAGTTATAAATAATTTATTTTTGGATTAATTAAAAAATCCAATTATTTAAGACTTTATTTTATGATTAAATTAATATTAAAGACAATTGTTTTGTCCGAATGTCTTCTAATTCTATTGTTTTATATTCTCATCGAGTCTTAGTCTATGTCTTCATTTGATATTTATGTCAAAAACTGTTTAAATGTCATTAATTTTCATTAAATAAAACTTGTTTTTAATAAATGGTTAATAATTTTGAAAAAATAATTACCTAGCATTAGCTAACATTTCCTAGATTACTTATTTGATGATCTCTTCTCATATTTGGATAATACATTTTTAAATGACAAAAGTATTAAAAGTATAGTAACCGATCGTTAATTTGAAGTACCGATAATTTGAACTAACGCTTAATTTGAACCAAATGTCCTAAACTTCAAATTAACGGTCGGTTACTGTATTAATAGTTTGTCAGGAAAATAGTGTTACACTATTGTACACTACAGTAGCGCAGAGATAATCAATTATTAAGGCTTTCAATAAAATCTTAAGAAATAAAATATATGTCTTTTGAACTTCATTTTAGTGTAAATATTATAAAAAATGATTTTAATATATAAGGATTTAAGTGAAAAGTTTTCAAATAATGTTCTTTTGTAAGATTTTTCTAACTTTAATAAAATATTGAATTATTTAAAGGATCCTTAAATCCTTTGCATTTGAAAAACACAAAATTTACATCTTATAGTCAGAGCCCACATTTTAGGTTTATATATAATATTTTCAGTGAATAAAACATCATTTAATAAATCACTGGAAAAGTATAAAAGAATAGTTAAGAGAAAAAAATTGTCAAAACACTTCTTCAAACTTTTCTGAAATAATAAACTCTCCTTTAGTTCTTAAAATGAGTTATACTTCTGATAAAAGTGTGAAAATATTGATTTTTGTGTTAATTATTCACTCAATTGAAAGCCTTCCTTCAAGTAGACAGTGTTCGGACTTAATTAATGCTCTTCAAGTAGTCGGAGGTAAACACTCTCTTCTCTTCCTCTTCTCTATTCTTATAAAATATTGTTTGGTTTTTGAGGACATTTTAAGAGTGTGAAACGTATATCCCTGGAACACATGCCTGGTATTTATGCCGACTGTCTTCATGCAGAAGAAGGTATGCGTTTCAAGAAAGCAATCAACTATTTAAGGCCATTCAGTTCTTCCCGATATGAATATCCCTTTTATTTTAATAAATGAAATCTATTTTAAACTCAACTATCATTTCGATGGATAAACATTATCCTAGGTACTTATTTGTACTTGCTTAATTCTATTTATTATAAGAATAAAACTCATAAAATTATTAATTAATTATAAACTATTTTATAAATGTACCAGTATATTCTTTAATTGAACAAGATTGTTCGACTGATTTTTTCTTTCTCTGTAAAAAAAATTATGAAGATATTTTAAAGTATTAAATTGATCAAGTTCAAATTCAACTTTTATTTAAAGTATAATTGATTTCATTTAAAATAAAATTAAAAATATAATGAATTAGATTTTGTAAATCGTTTTAATGATTAAATTTCCTTAAAATTTGTTTTCTAAAGAATACAGTATCTGAAGTGAAGGACTTAAGAATTAGTAGTTATCTTTCAGTTATCATTTAGTATACTTTAAAATTGATGAATAGCCAAAACGATCACTAAAATTACTAGTTAAATTAATATTTAAAAGGAAAGTCTGGGTGAGTCTGAGTGCCTGGAATTTCAATTAGACGTCTGTTGGCATTAAGTGATGTAATTCTTGTAATTTCGTCTTCAGTCAATTTAAAGTCAAAAATATTCATATTCTCAGCCATTCTTTGTTTGTTTTGTGTCTTCGCGATCACAATAATATCCCTTTCAATGAGCCAACGAAGAGCCACCTGTGCAGCACTTTTATTATATTTACGGCCGATTTCATTGAGAATTGGATTCTCGAGGAGTTCCCGATCTGCTTGTCTTAAAGGACTGAATGCCGTCACTGCGATCTTATTCTTCTGACAGTAGTTAACCAAATCTACCTGAGCTAAGAACGGGTGGATTTCAATCTGAAAATAAAGTTTTGGTTAATTTTCAGTAAAATATTTAAAAATATAATTAATGACAATTTAAAGATGTTCTTGTTTAAATTAATATAACTGACAACTTTATAATAATTTTTTCATGTGATAACTAGACCAAAAAGAAACTTGATAACTAACCTGGTTGACTAATGGTTTAATAGTTGACTCTTTCATTAATTCTTCCAATTGTTTGGCATTAAAGTTAGAAACACCAATACTTTTGGCTAATCCTTGTTTAACGGCGTCTTCGAGTCCCCTCCAGGTATCGATATTAGTTTCATTAGAAGGAATAATAGTACCATTTTCATATTTTGGATAAGTTTCTCCGGTGCCTGACTTAAATCCTGTTGGCCAATGAATAAGAGCCAAATCTAAATAACTTAAATTCAAATTCTTGAGCGACTCTTTGATGGCATTCAAAGCATTTTGTCTGCCGTGAAATGTATTCCAAACTTTACTGGTTATGAAAATATCCTTTCTTTCGATCTTTTTATCATTAATGAGATCATTAACGGCCTGACCCACACCCTTCTCATTTTCATATCTCCAGGCGGTATCGATATGTCTGTATCCGAGAGCAACGGCTTCCTTAACTGCCTGTCGGGCCAAAGAGTCATTCATTTTCCAGGTACCCAAACCAATACTTGGCATAAGTTGACCATTTTCTAACTTTATTAGTGAATACGAAGTCTCTGCTATATTAACAACAAAAACAAATAATGTTAAAGTATATGTTAGAATGATCAAGGTAATATTTCAATAAGTAGATCTTATTAAATATAAAATTTGAACGAAAAAAAAGTAATTTAATCATTGATTTAATAATTTAAAGTTCGAAATAAGTTATTTAAAATATAATCTACTGAAGGATTTATTAAACTTTTTTTCAATTCATTTAATGGTTTCAATTCATTCTAAGGTTTGACTTCAAGAAAATTCTTATCCATTTTTTTCCGGAAATAATAACTTTGAATAACAATAGAATCAATGAGTTTATGAATTGAGCAAGCTAACCTCGAGGAGATGAGACAACAAACCAACAAACGAGGGCAACACATAAACTACTAATAACAATAGCAAGCAAGATTAATTTGCAATTTTGATTCATTTTGTATTCATATTCTATTCATTCATCAATAAATAGGAAAAGTTTTATGAATTTAAGAAAAACTTTTTGTTTATTAAAATATATTTAAACCCCTAAACTGGTTATGCCTTTTATGTCAAGGATTTCATTTCGATTTATATCTAAATTTCAAAATACATTTATTTTCGTTTACTTTTGATATTTAAATTTTTTTATCTTTCATTTAATGTAAGTTTCGAAAACATAATCAGGATATTTTTTTCAAAACTCCACCTCTTTTTTTCCACAGACATATAAACTAATAAATGCAAAGATTTATGTTATGTTTATCTATTAATTGAATAATTTATAATAGACTTTAATTAAGTGTATAGAAAGATGTAATTTTCCAATTGTTTCAGACACTCATTAATTCATGTAATCTATGTTTTTGTTGTTTCTAATTATACGATGCGATCATTATTTGATAAATTCTTAAATTACATCAGTTTTAGAAATTTCCCAACAATTCTCTGATCATTATTTTTTGATAATAGACTTATGTTTTATTAATAAAATAAGAACTAAAAATAGCTAGTTTCTATTTTCTTCAATCATTATCAAAACAAATTAATTTATGAGAGACGACAACATTACTAAACATAAAAGATTAAGTTTAAAGTTTAAATAGATGCTAGATACAATATTTATAATCTCTTGGTTTAAAACCTGTGGATAGCCTCGACATATGAATTGATTTAATATATAGGATATGGAATATTATACAAGGACATTTTATATCTTTTTTTTTCTTTAATAAAACATAATTTAATAATATTTGGCATTAATTTCAACAAAACTTTTATTCCTTTGCTTTCATCGAAAGAATTCAATATTTTTAACATTTATTTTGTTCAAAATAAATGAGTTTTTTATATTTTTATTCAAATAATATATAATTCTCTTTATATTAATATTTTTTGTTTTGATTCAAATATTTAGAGTATTTGTGATATTTGTGTCAATTTATCTTTATTTCTGGTTTAATAGTGAGCCAATGGATGGAAAGATCCTCTAAACGGCTATACACTACCAATACTACGACCGCCAAATCAGTGTATATGAGTGTTAAGCTGTAGGAAAGACCGCTTTTGACTCAATTGATTCTTTGATAATTCAATTAGAATTAAATGATAACTAAGCCTTATATATGCATGTTATATAAGCATGTTAACTTTTAACTGTTAATCTTAATGTTAATGTTATTAGTATTTCGTTAATTTATTATTTTAATGTTTTATGGTGTCATTGAAAGGTAACTTACGTTTTTGATTGGGAAACGGCCATTCATAGGGATAATTAGGATTATGTCTCGCGTTTTCAAAACGAGTTATTCTATAGTTTTTATTGAGAGCGGAAATGCCTTTCATTTCATCGTCACTCAATTGAAAGTCAAAAATATTAAAGTTTTCAATGAGTCGATCCTTTTTAGTAGTTTTCGGGATAACAATGATGTCTCTCTGAATGAGCCAACGCATCACTACCTGTGCCACTGATTTTTGGTACTTCTCTGCGATTTTTTTGAGTAACGGCTCATTAAATAAGGTTTGATTAGCCTTTGCCAGAGGACTGTACGCCACCATTTCTATGCCATTATCTTTGCAATAGTTGACTAAAGGTTCCTGGGTTAAATAAGGATGAATCTCAACCTGCAAAATAATAAAACCAATTGTTTTGTCCGCATAAATTGATTTAATAAATAAAATACCTGGTTAACAACTGGTTTGACTGAACCCTTCTTCAAAATTCTTTCGATTTGTGTAATATTGAAATTAGAAACACCAATACTCTTGGTCAAACCCATTTTGAGTGCCTCTTCCATTCCTTTCCAGGTCTCACTCACATCAATATTAAGATCTAAAGTCAGTCCATTCCTATCAACCGGAATATACTCTCCGGTGTCTTCTCTGAAGGCGAGGGGAAAGTGAATGAGTGCTAAATCCAATTGTTGGAGACCCAGAGCCTGAAGAGACAGCTTAAGACCTTTAATAACTGATCCTCTTTTGTGAAAAGTATTCCATAATTTTGTTGTAATAAAGACGTCATCTCTTTTGATAACATTTCGGGCGAATAAGTCTTTGAGTTTTTGTCCGATAAAGCCTTCATTTTGATAGTGAAAGGCAGTATCGATATGTCTATAACCGACTTCAATGGCCTCCTCTACAATCCTTTGTGTGGTTGCGTTGTCCTCAATCCTATACGTTCCCAATCCTATCATTGGTATCTTTTCTCCATTTATCAGTTCAATCGTCGGTACCTTTCGGTCGAATTTAACTGAAATTCAAATTTTAGTAAAACTTTTAAAAAAAAATAGACTTACGTTCGAACGAAAGCGAAATAAACGATATTAACAATAGGAGTGTCGGACGTATTGCCATATTTACAATAAAAGTGGAACTTCTTTTCAAAAATCGGTTAGAATTAACTTTCAGTTTTGATAATATATAGAGATTTGGTTAAAGTAGAGTTACATCGGAGCCAAACTTTTCATCCAATCATTTCTTTTGAATTCAAAGATCTTTTTATAAACCGGTTGTGGGGCTGAACTATAAACGAGGTAACGAAGACTCTAACGAAGATCATATCACACTTTAGTAACTAAAGTGAAAATTGAGTAAATTTTTAATAAAACCAGTTTTAGGTTTGAAAAGTTATTGCTTGAGCTTCAATTCAAGATACATCTTATCTCTGACATCTTTAACCTTGTCAACTTTTGTCATTCAAAGTTTTGTTTTCAAGTTAATGACAGGAAGTTTACTTGTCTTACTAACTAAGTCTTGATCATTTTCTTATTAATTATAACATTTCTAATCAATTAGAGCTCTTAAACTCTAATTTAAATTTAAATTGATTTTTAAAAAACTTCTTTCAATTGAAGGCTATTTTTGATTAAACATATTTTCAATGAAATTAAATGAATGAATGAATGAATGAATGAAATAATAAAAAATATAAATAAAAAATTAAATTTAATAATTATTTTTCTAATTCACAATTAAATGAAATATTAAAATAAAAGACTCCCTCTCCATCCTATCTAACATTATCTTTTCTAGATCATTTTCTCAGCTATGGTTTACACATATTTCAAAGCTCGTAAAATGTTAAATGAACTTGGTAATACTATGTGAGAATTTTAAAGCACCACAAAAGTGTTGTCACATCTATTATTTGACGATTCGTTAATTGATTTTCAGAAAGGGTTGTATCGAAACTTAATTTATTCATTTAAACATAAGAAGAGAATTAATTTAAATACTTTAAAATACTTTAAATAACATTTTCTTTATTATATTTACATTAATTTATTACATAATAAACATTTAATAAAAAAAATTAGGGATGAAATCAAAAATAAATACAAATGAAACCAAAAACTCAATTACAGTCAACCAATTAATTGGAGGCAATAATTCTAAAATATTTCAAATATTTTAATACTTAATTATTTCATTAATATTTCTAAGCTTGCTAACTTTTTTCCAAAAGTTTTTTTTAGTTAATTTTTGCTTTACCATTTAACTAAATCCAATTATCTTGCTTAGTTTCTAAGGATACAAAATTTAGTGAAACATCAAATTTGATGGTATTAAAAACACCATGTTTACATTAATTCAATCACAAATACAATACATTGCTTTCTTTCTAATTTTAAACAAAGTGCTCTTGTAATTTTTGAAAGACCTTAAATACCTTTATAAGATGCAAGATAACTTATTTACTTACTTTACAAAAATTAGCATGATTAAATGCTTTATAAATTCTTAGGCCTCAATAATTAATGACTCATTATTAAAGTGTGATAAACATTTAATTTGAAAGTTCCAATTATAACAATACCATAACCATAACCATTTACCTAGATAAAATTTTAGAATTATTCCGATCTATTAATTGGTTGAATATATATTCGATAGACTAAACAATTGGAAAAATGAGTCTTTCATTAATATTTTATAAAAAAGAGTTCACTTTTAAAGTATTTTCTATTGATTTTAATGGTTTGAAACCATTTAAAACAATGGAATGACCCCAACCTTAAAATTAAAAATAATATTTAGTTAAATATTTTAGAGAATAATGTTTTAATGTTTTACCCCAACCCCTCCTTCGTGTGCAACCATTGAAGCTGTAAATTCCCAACGATTTTCTTCACTATTATATACTTCAACAGTACTCAGGTTTGAGACTCCGTCTGAAATAATAAGCGATAAATAATTGTTAATATTTTATAAGTTCAGACCATATCCTCCGATGGCATATAAAAGTCCACAATTGGCGACGAGTGCGACACGACTTCGCATTACATTCATCGGAGCTTTAATAACAAAAACAAAGCTTTAATGGAAAACAACAACTATTAAAAGATATACCAATAAAACTCCATTTTTCAGTCTTAGGATCGAATACTTCTGCAGTTTGAAGAAAAGTAGAGCCGTCATAACCGCCACAAACATATATTTTGCCCTTAAGTGATGCCACTCCTAAACGACATCTGAAATTTTGTTCGTTAAAAAACTGATAGAAATAAACCATAAATAAATGATACCGTTTTGTGAGCATTGGTTTCGTAAAATCCCAATTCCCGGTTTGGGGATCAAACTTTTCAACGGAATCAAAAATAGAGAGACCGTCGTGTCCTCCCAATGCGTAGATCTGACCTTCAAAAGCAACCACTCCTGCGGCTGACCGGTGTCTTGACATTGACCTAACCATTGACCACTCATTTCGTTCGAGTGTATAGCACTCGACAGTACTCAGTGATGAGACCCCATCATAACCACCGCAAACATATAGCATATTGTGAAGAGTGGCCGCTCCCACAGCACTACAATCAAATTCATTATAAAAAGTTAAGGCATAAGGTGACCATGCTCATATTAACACTATAAAACTTTATAAAAATTGTTATAAAAATAGTTCTCAAATATTTTCTTAAATTAAAGTTTCTGTTTATAAATAGAAATCTTAATATAAATTCAATGTCGAAATCTAATTAATATTATTATTATTTTAACTATTAATGATTTTTTTTTGTAAAAAATTGTATTTTTTTTACTTTTTAAGCTCTCATTCATTCATTCATTCATTCATTCATTCATTCATTCATTCATTTTATTTCATTGAAAATATTTATAACTGAAGATATCCTTCAATTAAAAGGTTTTTAAAATCAATTTAAATGTAATTTAAGTTTAAAAGCTCTAATTAATTAGAAATTTTATAATTAATTAGAAAATGATCAAGATTTAGTTAGCAAAACTTGTTAAGTATAAACTTTCTGTCATTAATTTAATAACTTGAGAGTAAAATTTTGAATGACAAAGGTTAAAAATGTCATATAATATGATAAAAATCGAATGAAAGGAATGTGAGCTAACCTTCTTTTGCAGTTCATTGGCGCCACTTTAGTCCAGCTCCTATTCTTTGGATCAAACACTTCAACAGTACTGAGTCGTTCGCTACCGTTGTATCCTCCGATTGCATATAACTTATTATTCATGACCGCCACTCCAACCCTTGACCTCAACATAGTCATGGCTTCAGCCATTTTCCAGCGCCCGGTTTGTGGGTTATACACTTCGACAGTACTTAAAGAATCACCGTTTTTGGTGAGCCCTCCCACAGCATATATCAATCCCTGAACATCATTACAACAACGCGGACGGGTTCTAAAACTTTGAAGAAGTGGTCGTCTTTGAGGCATCAGATGATAGTCTTTTGCCTCATCCACTAAATCACGACAGGAATGTGAGGATCGGATCAATTCTTCAGTTATCACATAATCTGTCAGAAATTCTGGCGATAAAAGTGGTAATCGAACGTTTGTCAAGAGTTGAGGTAATTTTGATTCTCTTTTAGAGATATCCCTCTTAACCCAAGACATGACTGCATGGAAGACATCTTCTTCTCCGCTGACATTAAGTTCGTCTTTGGCCACAATATCTATCATTTCACTGAAGTCTAACGACAAGAATTCATCTGATTTTGAGACTTCTTTAAAATGTTTTTGAATAAATTTCTTTGAGGCCTCGACTAACGTATGACAGCCCAAAGTGTCGGCAAAAGACTTGACTCCCAATACATTATTCGCGTGAAGTCTTATCTTTAAGTATTCACAACAGGCGTCGCGAACGCCATATAAGTGAAGGAATGCGGCGCCGATTAATATTGACTGAACGTTACCCGTTGTTATCACTATCTGACCCGTATATGCGAAGTCCAGAAGCGCTTCCATAGCCATGGCTTCAATACTGTCCTGAATTTCTACTTCTGTTTGTTTGCTTTCAATCATATCATTTGTAAACATTGCGTGAAAATAGCTGTCAATTATTAGTGATATTTATTTAAAATAAGACCTAAAATAAACCATTTCTTACGGAATAGAAGCCGAGAGAACCACTTTATGGGCCATAAATGACTTGTTCTCAACCTTTTGGACAAAATTATATTAATTTAACAAAAAATAAATACAAATATCTTATAATAAGAGTTTTATAAAACAATAAGAGAGACATTGTTTTGATTCTATTGATTACTTTAATAGAAATGTCGCACAACTTCTTCTGTTTCCTGAGTTCATCAAAAATGGGGAAACAATTGTCGGACCAATCATTTTGTTCATAACGATAGCATTCATCAGACAATGAACTCAATTCATTGGACTCTTCCTCTAATTCAAACTGAAGACAACACTTAATTAATATTATAATAAGAACTCATACCATAACCGTTGATATGATTGTCTTCACTTCATTTTCAAAGTCTGAAGACTTTCGCGGATCTATTGCTTTAGCCATTCCTTTACTAAATTAATTGTTAAAAGCGATAAAAAGTAGTCATTGTTTACATTAAACAAACTATAATTAGATATAAATTAATAAAAGATAAAACATTTAAGAGATAACAACAACTCTTCGATTGACTTTTGATTTGTTTGTTTTCAATCGAAGTTGAATTACAGTCAATATTTAGATCACGTGACCAAAGGTCACATTCATTGATAAACTTCACAAAAGCAGACAAAAAGAGCGTCCAATCAAATACTTGCAAATATTTTGGCTCTAAATTCAAAACTATTAAAAATTTTTGAGATTATCGGGGATAAGTTATACCGAATAAAATATACTAATAAACTTAATTTTCGTTATTTTGTTATCAAATTTTAGTTAATTTAATGCTTTAAATCTATTAATTCATTTAATAGGGTTTTGTTTTGTAAATAATTTTAATAACACATATTTTTATTAATATATGAGAAAATGTTTAATAAATTTATTGATACAAATAAGTGATTTTAATTTAATTTTTAATTTAGTTTTTATTAATTAAAGACTAGTTTTTAAAAACAAAAATAAAAGAATTGATTTGAAAAACAAGAATCAGTGAATCAGTGAATCAGTGAATAATTAGCAGTAGTTGTGGTCATTATATATAGATATTTGACGATTAAAACAACTATATTTATATCCCATTCTTTTTAAGAGGACATAAAACTGTCGAAGACTACAATCTTTAAACGACAAATCATTGTTTGTCTTCTGTTTTACATAATTATAGACTTCTTTTATTGTCGGATGTTTTGACTCATTTCCTAAATCAGAGATAATTTTATCGATTATTTGGTAATCGTTATCACAAAAAGTATATTTCGGTGATTTGGGTCCTCTCAGTTTAGGCTCAATTACTCCAAACTTCTTAATTTGGAAGAATTTAGATCTGTTGACACCAAAGAGTACCTCACAGTCGACAATAATCTCTTCTAACACTTTCTTCTCTTTATTTACCAAATAATACATTAAAACATTTTCTTGTGTTTGTGGACTAACACTAATACCACGACCAGAATATTTTCGTTTTAATTGTTCACTCATTTTAATTAAATCAATGAATTAAATAATTAAGTGATTAAAACTACAAATAAATCCCTTTAAAAATCAAAACAAATACTTTTCAGACATATTTTACGATTGGTTTTGAAATATTGTGTTTATTATGGATACTATGGATACAAATTGAGGGGATATTCCTTTCATCACTTTTGCAATAAATTAGAAAATTCTATAAAAAATTATTATAGAATTTTCTAATAATTATTATGATTGTGAAAATAGCTCCTAGCACATATTTATTTAAACCCTACAATATATGTGAAACTTTAAGTGAAAGTTACCTCACCTTTCATCTTAAGAACCACAAAATAGAAAACTTGGAAAAGATATTCGATGACCTTTTGAGATATCCATTGAATTATCTTTCACTGTGTTATGAATTCAAAGTTTTAAATATGTTTTTAGAAGAATTTTAGAAATGATGCACACAATCTAGCAACTTTTTATTAATAGCTCTAAATTAATTAAAAATTGTTTTGGGTCCGATATATGTTTATTACAACTTTTTCATACATTTATGGCTTCAAAAAAAAGTAATAATAAACAAATGATAACATTTTAATTAAAATAATTGTTTCAATTTATTTGTTAAATGAGTTCTTCAATAAATTCTTATATTCGTCGATAGGTCTGACATACGATCTATTGATATGACTGACTGTCGGACATCCGCTAATAGTCATAATATTTTCCAATTCTTCGTAAAGGGTATCAATAACTCGTTTAATCCCTTCCCAACCCTAAAACAAATTAAATTTAATAACATTTGCAAACATTTCTTAAAATTAAATACATTATAATAGAGTCCCCAACAAACGGGACGACCAACAAAAACAGCTTTAGCTCCGATGGCCAGAGCTTTAAACACATCGTTACCACTTCTAACGCCTCCATCAACATAAACATCGACTTCTTTTCCGACCTCATCCACAATTTCTGGCAGTGCCTCCAACTATATATAACAACAATTCATTAATTACTAAATAAATATGAGTCAAATTGTCTAACAGTTGCCGGCGAATCATCCAATTGTCTTCCGCCGTGATTTGACACAAAGATGGCGTCAACTCCATTATTAACAGCCAGTCGGGCGTCTTCTGCAGTTAAAATTCCCTTAAGAACTAGTGGTAATTGAACTTGTTCCTTTAGCCATTTAATGTCATTCCAGGTGACATCCAGTGCCACATCTTTGTTGAGTCCATAAGGTCTATAATTAACTCTTTCGTCCTTATCTTCATATTTATTCTTAATATTAGAATATCTGATACCCATAACTGTTTGGTCAACAGTCAGCACAAGTGCTTTATAACCACACTTTTGAGCTCTTCGGGCCATATCTAAAGTCATATTTCTATCCTTAAAAATAAATAATTGAAACCATTTAATGAGTTGAGGCTGTGCTGAAGCGATCTCTTCCAATGAAATACTGGCGCCGGAACTGACAATCATTATAGTATTCGATTCTTTGATCCCTTAAAAAGTTTGTCACAACTCATATATGAACTGATAATCAAATGAATACCTTTTGCTGTCTCTAATTCCCCGTTTCGATGAAAACGAAGGTTTAATCCAAAGGGTGAGACACAAATCGGTCCTCTAATGGTTTCTCCAAACAAATTGATTCTTAAGTCACGTTTGGAGACATCGACAATATACCTAGGTCTTATTCTTAATCGACTGAATGCCTCGATATTAGCTCTCAGAGTAATGTCATTTTGAGCGCCTTTATTTAAATAGTCATTAATACCCTGATCCATTTTCTCGAGGGCAAACTTTTCCACATCACTTATGAAAGACATGTTTCGCCGAAAATTTAATGAAAATTTTAAGAAATGTTTTAAAAACATGAAATCACTTATTATTTAAATGAAATTTGAATTTGTTTTCAATGCCATCAATAGTTTGATTTGTTTACTCATATGTCGAGTCATATACAGTATATGATATTCCCAAGCAATATATTTAATGTATAAATTTATTTAAATTATAGATATATAGAACGACATTAAACTGTGAGAATATTTGATCTAGATGCTTAAATTAATATATTTATTGTATGTAACTTTTATTTTAGATTCAGATCAAATAAATATTGAAAATGATCTAGGGACCATTGGTTCTCTTTATTTTTGCAAAATCGATAACTTAATCAATTTTATTATCACCAAGGTTATTTTAAATAATATTGTAAATGAGTTCACTGAAAAAGTTTGTGAATTTAAATGCCATCCGATTGTGGGACAGATCTATTGATTACAAAGAATTGGTTTCAAAAGCAAAACAATATTCAATTGAAAAGCCATTAAAAATGTTAAGACTTTATTTCGTTAAAATAACTGCCGAAGAATTTAATGAATTGAGAGAAAACATTCCCAAAAACTTATCCATTGAAAGAACTATTTAATTAAAATTTTAGTATAAAAATTCAATAAAAAGTCATATTTTGTTTGAGAAGTTATCAGTTTTCTCGTTATTATTTATAAATAACTTTAAATTTATTAAGAATTATAGCAAAAGTTAAAGTAAATTCATACCACCGAAGGTTCGACTAAAAGTTTATGCATTTTTAAAAATTGAACTTGGTAGACTGAAAAAATGAAACTTATTAATCAATATAAAGCAAATAATTCTTTTAGATATTAATAAGTTTATAAAACTTCTATAAATACATCAATTGAGAGAGATTTCAGAATTTATATCAAAAATGAGTTCAATTAATTCAAAAGTATTGAAATACCACTTTTGCCAAATAATTGTCACTTCTTTTATAGATATAATAAACAAAAAGAGATTCAACTGAAATAACGTTTATTATTATCACATATCATATCATATATTAGTTTTAAATACAATTTTAATGAATTAATGGACGAATCGTATGACAATAATATCATTATATCCACTAATTGTTTGATGAATTCAAACAAAATCAAAATAAATGATAACTAATTGCAAAACAAGTCTTAAATATCGATTTTAGTTAAAATTGTTTACAACAAAAATTGTCATAAAATAAGAAATTACTTATATTTAACGGAATATTAATATTCGAGAATAAAACTCAACAAAATTGAAGACATTAGAGTCCAACGATTAGACTCTTATTAGAGAAATATTCTCATCGTTTAAATTAGAATCGAAATAAAAGACTATTAAAAGCAAAAACTGATCACAAAATACAAACTCATCACAAAAAAAGAAGTTCTTTTGTGATAAAAATGTTTAAAAATGAGTGAATTTCTGTATAATTTTAAAGTGATTTACAATAAAATTTCTAAAATATATTTTCATAAATTGAATGAATGAAAAATATTTTATGTATTATTTCTGTGACGACAAACAAAAAATAAGATACAAAACAAATAACTTTTTAGTCCGATGTCTAACAGTTTGAGCTCTACCTCTGTCTCCAACTGTAGTCAAATTTGTGGGTAAAATGTTTGCTTCGATGAGTGTTTCGGCGCGTCTTTTGATATTGTGCTTCAAACTCATAGTCATTTGTTTTGGGTTTCTTTGCTTTTCTCAAAAACCAGTTCTCCTCTTCCTTTGTCTCTTCATTACCACTATCAGTATCATCATCAGTAAATTGTTCCTGATCATCGTCATTGTCATTTATGACAAATCTATTAAATTCTGGATCAGATTTTGGGGGTTCAGTATTGGAAGTACTTCTCTCTTGACGTCGACTGTTTGCGCGTTCAAAAAACCAATTGTTTTTTGATTCAGTGTTTTCAAAGTCATCAGATTTTTGTTGTTTTGAGTAACGATCAGACAATTTATTTAATAAATTATTCCATTTATTATCCAAATCAACGATTAGTTTGGATATACGATTAGAAAAGGCATCAAATCTTGATTTGAGTCGTTCTTCTTTGGAAAGTAATTTATTTCCTGCGCTCTGAAGCTTTTGTATGGTTCGCTCCAAAAGTCGTGACATTTTATTTGAAATTTTTTGATTCCCTTTTGAAAGAATATCCTTTAAGTCCTGCAATTCCTTCCATTTGTTTTGCAAACGACGATTCAATTCAAAGAAAACTGTTTGCGTTGCGTTTATTCCCATCGATAATTCATCAGAAAATAGGGACTGATTTTCTGAAAATTTGTCAAAAATGTCCTTAAGTTTATTGCCGACAACTCCCGAACCTTTAATCAGAGCCTCTTTCAAAACATTTGTAGAATTGAGAACCCAATCATAGATAACATTTTCATCAGAAAATCCATTATTTTTATTGTTTTTCGAAGACTTTGTTTCTTCTCTTTCTTTCATAAGTTTTTCATACATTTGTTTCCATTTTTTGGATTCATTCTGTTCTGAAGACAACAGATCTTTCAATTGATTTAATTCGTCCTCTAATTGTGAAATATCTTCAGTAGACATTTCTTCCTCTGATTCTTCTTCTATTGTTTCTTCTGAATTGGGTTCCTCTTGATTTTGATGGTAAGCCCAACGAAGTCTAGCAATGGTTGACTTCAACTCATCGTTTTCTATAACCATTTGATTAATTCTTTGTTTTAGTAAATCTAATTTAATGGGAGAACTCTTATCATAGTTATTCTGATCAGCCATTGAATATTCAGTAAAAACTGAGGCAGTGTTGTGGTTTGGGTCAGCCATAACGACTTGAGCTTCGAGTTGATTGATTGCGGACTTCAACTCATTATTTTCATAGACGAGTTCACTGATTCTATCATTAAGTCGTTTCAGTTGAATGGAATCCTCCTCTTCATCGGTTTCCAGTCGTTTTTGTAGTTCTTTATTCTCATCTTCGAGAACTCTAACTTTATTTCCCCACAACTGAACAATTTCTTTGTCGTCCTCTTCTTCTTCAACTAATTTCATCTTTAGTTTTGAGTTCTCAACCTCTAAGTCCTGAACCTTTTTCTCTGACTGTCGGCCCTTATGTTGTACTTCTTCTAAAGTCTTTAAAAGCTATTTTGAAGTAAATAATAATAGAAGTGATCCAAAATTTGAAGCATATGTTATATACCTGCAAGTGTTCCATTTGGTTCACCAAAAAGCCTAACTTCAAGCTATGAAACTCATCACTTGTACTCTTATTAACACATTCTTTATCTGAAAGAATGTTTTCTGTGTTTCCGTTCAAATGATAATGTTTTTGGGTTTTCTCTAATAAACCCAAAAGATCTTTGTTTTCAGAGAATAGATTCTGGAATTTGGCCCTCCAGTAGTCGTTATCCGTATAACAGACCTAAAAACAGACATTTAAATATATATAAGAATTAATGAGTTTATAATTAGGTAATAAAAATTCATTTTTCAAGTTTTAAAGTAATGTTTGTAATTCATTTTGAAAATATTATTCACTAATTATTCAAAAAAACTAGAGTTTAAATGAATTTCAAATTCAAATATAATTTTAATATTAATATTAGAGTTTTATTATTGTTTAAAACAAAACTAAAAATCGTGAACTACTAATTCATTGTCTCATTTGACAACTTTTAGATGGAATGAAAAATTCCTGAGTATTTGATTTGTAAATCATCTGAAAATCACGAATTTTTATAAACTAATGAATAAAAATGAATATAAAATACATTACTTGAGGGGTCTTTCCATCAATTAATGGCGATTTGTTGGCCTGATTTTGCATACAAACAACTAACTCATCTTGTAATTGTTTTAGTTTGAGAACCTGACCCAACGAGAGTTGTCTGTTATGTCTCCAATGGTTAGACCAACCGATATAATTACCGATTCCCAAACCCATTACTGTGAAGACCGATAAAATCAAAATGAGATTCAGTTTGCCGTTAAGGCCAGTGTTGGGAGTGTGCACATAAGCCCGGGGCCCCCGATTCAACTCAAATTCAGAATTAAACTCCCGATAGTTAAGACTCGAAGCTTCAGAGAGGTCTTCATTAATAGATTCAGGATTTAAATGTGCTCGAAGTAAATACTGGTCTCTTAGAAAACTCAAGTTTGACATTTGGGAGACCACAGAACTCGAACAAAGACTAGCCGTCGACAGTTCGTCATCTGAACTGTCGTCCTCTTCATCGATAACATCGATATCACTCGAATTATTTGTCGAATCGGGTATTTGTGTCTCTTCTTCTTCTTCTTCTTGTTTGACATATTTGTCAATGTCTTCATTGTTCTGATTTTCGTCGCAATTATTTATATTTATATGAATTTTAGGTAAAACACATTTATTTTCAGACGATTCCTATAAATAAGAGTCATATGAGTCACATAAGTTTTAAATAAAGTTTCAATTTATTTCATAAGACTCGTTGGTGACCCCCATAACCAGTTATATTATTAATATTGAATAAAAAAACATTGAAGTCATTTGATTTAACAAATGTTTCAAACATCAAACTAATGAAGGTTTATATTATGGCCTATATTTTCAACAGATTTTCAAGTTTTAGGTTAATTACATGCGTTTGAAAGTGACTCTAATTAAGACTAAATAATGCAATAATTTTGGAGTTTATTCAAAACTTTTGAAAAATTAATTCAAATCCAAAATTAAAAATTAAATAAAGAAATTTCATTACCAAAAGAGCGCTTAAAATAGAAATTCACTTATTTTAAGTCAAAAATATTTCAAATATCACTCAAAACGAGGAAATTTTGCGCGAATTTTAATTTTTAATTGGGATTAAGAGATAAACTCTGACTAAAGAATCCTTTAAAATGATTTATTGATAAGAAATTCATAGCAAATATCACTGAAAACAAATCAATTTTGAAATCAATATTTAATTCCAAAGTTCACTAAATTTTAATTAAAATACAAAATAAACATATTTTTACTGAAAAAACTTAGTCAACAAAATAAGGAAATAAATGAGTGTTTCTTAAGCAACAAATCAATGATTACATACGTTAGAAACGGATCCAATATTTGTCTGTTTGTCCGCTTCAAACTCTGGACAATCATTTTCTTCATCTGAAATGATAGTCCATTCTTCGGAAGTATTCTGTGCGTCATATTGACTGCCATTCAAAGACTGAGATAATTCTTCACTCTTGAAGAATATATTAGAGATTAAATTATAAGAGAATAAAAGCAAAACAAATATAAATGACTTACAGATGACTCCATTTCAAACAATTGATTTTAAGACACAATAAATGTTTAAAATTCAGTTCAAACGATTAAAAACATAAACAATATTTTTGTCGAAATTAAAACTTTGTATAAAAAAAACATTAAATGGTTTCACGAATTTATATTCAAAACAAAGAAAAGAAACAAAAATATGTTTGAATCACATCTGATGTCTATTAAACTGAATTCAATAATAACTAGAAATAGTCTTCCGGTGGGCCCAGAATTGTGTCCAGAGTTGTGCCCACACTTAAGGGAAGACTACATAAGTGAGAGGACAGTAATAAACGTATGGTTTAATAATTGTTAAATACTGCGTTCATAACTCAATTACATTCAATTAATATTTAAGTGAAACTATTGCTTAATTCTAACTTAAATTGTGGTCCAAATGAGACCATTTAACGAAAGACACATCAGTTTAGGAATTGATTCGAAGCAATGTTTTAATCCAAAGCAATACAAATGTAATCATAATTCAGGTTTTAATCACAAAAACAAACAAAAGTAAACATTCACTGAGTCTTCACTTCACTTCACTTTATTATAGCACAACATTAGACCCAATTTCGGGTCTGTTTTTTCTAAACTTTATAAATTATAATAATTATAATTAGAAAATAAATACCCTTTAAGTTTGCATTTCCAATAAATAACAAATCTATCCTGGATTTAAGTCAGCTTTATACAAATAGAAAAAACAGGTTTGCCTAGATAATATGCATCTTATCTTTAAAAATCTGTACAAAATCCTCAACACCTGTTCGAGATTAGTTGGTTGGGTTGAGTTTGGGCTGGTTTACAACCAAAATGAATTTAATTTCTATATGAAGCAATGCATTGAAATCTTTATTTCAAATACAACGTAACTTCAATTCAATATTTTATCGATAAAATGTATACTTAAGTTAAAAATAGAACCCTTTCCTTGATTTTTCAAATAAAGAATTTTTAATATCAGTTAAACTATTTATTATAAAAATAATAGTTTTAATGAAAAGATTAATTTATCTCTCTTTCATCATTTAGTAAAAGAGCATGTTCATATCTTACAATATATCAAAATCATGACTCCTCTTTTTTTCATTCTAATAATATAAGAAAAGCAGTCAATTGATGGCATAACACAATTGTCACTATTTTTAATCAAATTTTAAAATAAACCAAATTATTTAAGTCTAAGTTTGTTATCAAATCTAATATATATTAAAATAGAAACTCATGTAATCATGTAATGAGTGCCTCATCAGCACTAACTTTGACCTATTCATTACTATTCACTATTTTTCACTACAACTCGTCTTATCTAATATGTCATTCATATTGAACTTTAAATCAAATTAAAGAATAAATTAACGCTTAATTCATAAAATATAAATCATTTTATTTATTTATTTTACTTTAATTCAGAGTTAATTAAAATTTTAAATTTCTTTTGTGTTTTGAATAAAATGAGACTTAATTTATGAATGAAATGATTGTTTTTGTTTACTAACATTCAGTCAAATCTAAAGTCAAACAAAAAGACTTCGCATTTGAAACGAAAGTTAAAAACAATTCAATAAATTTGAATACAAAAACATTTTAATGAAATACGAATTTATTTTTAATTATACTTTTAATGGATTTAAAATCTGCTAAAAATGGTTCGTCTGTCAGAAAGAGACCCGAAATTGCATTATATAAGCCGGGAATGGGAAAGATTTTGGGCAAAAAAGGCGACAACGAATCCCTCGGTAATTATTTTCATTTATATTTTAAATCTTAATTTATATAATGTTTTCTAATTATTTAAAACTACTTTTTTATAAATTTATTAATTGATTTAGTGATTCAAAAAAGTGAAACGAGTGATGACTCAAAAACAGAGACTCAACAAAAGAGTGACATTAAATCGGAATCGAAGCCAAACGAAACCAAATTAAGTAATAATAATATTAATAACAATAATAGTAAAAGTGGTAATAAAAAGCCGGACATCAAAGTATATGTTCCGCCCAAACAGACCACTGCTGTCACTACTCTTTCAGAGAAAACTATTGATAAATCTTCAGATAAATGGAACCAAAAATCTGTTCAAAACAGCGATAAATCAGAAAAGAGTGACCGAAGAAATCAAAACAATTTCAGAGGTTTTAAAACCAAATTATATTAATTTCTTTTATTAAAGAATTTTAATTATTTTATAGGAAATCAACAAAAAGGAGAACGAAATGAAAGAAGAGATCGAAATGAGAGACCGGACACTAATGATAAACAGGAAAAGAATGAGAGAAGGGATAGACATCAAAGAAGGGACAGACGATATCAAAGAGGAGACAAACAGGAAAAACATGAGAAGTCAGACAAAAGTGATTTCCAGAAGAAAGAGAAAACATCTCAAAATGACAGAAAAGTCAATCAATCGGATAAACAGTTAACTCAAAATACGGAGAATTTCACTAAAATTAAAAATTCTGAACCAAAACACAAATCTAATGAAGTTTTTGAGAGTTCCGCTAATAATGAGGACATTAATAACAGAAAACCGAAACATTTTGAATCAAAATTGAATCATAATTTGGATTACAATCAGGAATTAGATTTCAGAGAAGAAGAATATGACGACTATTATAACGTAGAGTTTAGTCATAATGTGGCGAAAGATATTCCAAAATCTCACAGAAGTCGTCACAACAACCGAAACAATAATTCAAATTCTGGAAACGAAAGAGGAATCAATCGAAATGACAACAGTTATAATACAAATGAAAATAAGTCCCGACACAAACCAGAAAACAATCAAAGGAAATATACATCTAAACAACAACACAATCGATATGTCAATACTTATGAACAACAGATTCCGCCCCGTTTTCTAAGATTGAAAAAAGTGAGTCACAATCATTTCATGCGTTTTATAATTCAAATTCTAAATAAATTTGAATAAAAGCTCGAGAATTGAGTGATTTTTAAAAATTTTATTATAAATCATTTATTTTATATCCGATTTAATCAAAATTATCTAAAATTCTTAATCAAAATTCTTTGGAATCATTTCAATGGAAATTCAAATTCCTTTTGTACTAAAAGTAGTTTTTAATAAGTTTACGACAAAAAATTAAAACTTTTATTCTTTCCTTAATTGACAGCAAAATGAACTTCAGAATGAAATGTTGAGCGAACAGACACATTACGAACAGCATAGAAGTGATTCTGTTGGAGAACAGCCTCAACACACAACTGCAGAGTCTCATACACACAGAGGGCTGATAAGACTACCCGCCAACAATCAGTTAAATACTAATGAGTGGAGTAGTGGTCCACAAACAGAGACTCCATTCCATGTTCCGACTCAATCAAATCACATCAGTCCCACATCTAAACCAATGAATGCAACCAAACCATGTGTTGTCATTCGACCGACACAACACGTGACAGCAGTAGTGCCGCAATATTCTCCTTCTTCGAGTCCAGACACCAATTCAAATGTTGATAATTATCAACAATTGTCGCCTTATTTGCGAACAAATAATTTCAGCGAATACGCAATCCATCATTTTATGAGCAGTTCTTCTGTTGAAAGTCATGAAATTCCGCGCAAAAAATTTAAACCAAATATTGAAAAAAGTTTATCGGAAGCGATGACCGCAGAAAATGATTTAATGCTTCATATGAATGACCCCCAAAAGTTGGAACAAATTCGGTACAGAATTCAATTGCGTTACGAACACATAATATTAAATGATTTGAGAGTTTGCGCTGAACTCAATATTGAACAGAGATTATGGAAATCAGCCTTTTATCAGTTCATTGAACACTACCGACGGCTTATGGACCAAAACAGTGAACAACAATCAGAATTAAAGACATCTTTACATAAAATCATAGATGAGGCGACGCTATTCTTCGAGAACTTATTGGTTAAAATGCAGGAAACGTTTAATTTTGTTATCGAAAAACTATTGGCTCACGAATATGGACCCGAAGCTGAAAACTATGACACTCTTAAGTTGGCCTCTATTTCAGCACAAAAAATATACTTATATTTAGGAGATCTGTCCCGATATCGAGAGTGTGAGACACGAAACTCAAACTTCGTTAAGAGTAAATTGTATGACAAACTATAATACTTTAATCAATTTATTTTATACATTTTTCATTTGTTTTGTTTAGTTATTATTTAAGGGCTCAAATGTTAGCTCCAAAAAATGGTCGCAGTTATAATCAGTTGGCTTTACTTGCAATGTATCAAAACAGAAGATTAGATGCCGTCTACTATTATATGAGAAGTTTGGCCGCCAGTAATCCTTTCTTAACGGCCAGAGAAAATCTTTTGTCTATTTTCGATGAGGTCAGACGAAAGGTATGTTATTATATTCATTAACTTTTAATATAAAATTTAATATAAATTATTTCTTTTTATATTTTTAGTATGAATTAAATGAGAAAAAGAAAAAACAAGATTTGATTAATCAAAAGAAACGAATGGAAGAACAGTTGGTAGAATTGGCAGCAGATAATGAAAGAATTGAAATCTGGATCCGTTCTGACGGGACTTCTGCCGTTTGTTCTAATTATAAGCAACTCTTCGAAGAGGAAACTGAGGGCTCGAGGGAAGAGTTGGGCTCTCTTTCATCAATAGATGTGAGTATTATTTATAAAATTAATTTTTATTTTAATGATTCAATATTTTTTGTTTATTTGTTTAGTTAAACAAACGATTTGTTTTGAGTTTCCTTCACACTCACGGAAAGCTCTTCTCTAGAGTCGGGTTTGTTTTCCAATTAATTAAATTTCACTAAAATTTATTTTAAACATTAATTTTACATTTAAAGTATGGAGACGTTTACACCAGTTGTCAATCAAATGTTAGCTGAATTTCGTTCACTTTTGGGCCGATCGCCCATTCCTTTGATGTCTCAGCGTTTGTCACAATTACTGGCAATTAATATGTTTGCAGTTTTTCACACATCTCTCAAAGGTATTCCCTTTGAATTTAATAGATTTATAATTAAAGACTAATTAATAATTTAGACACAACCTATGCTCAGAATTGTCGTTCCCTTCTTCAGGAACACGCAATTCAAGTGACATTTGCAATGATCTCATTACTGTTGGAGTGCGCTATTAATTCACTTAAACATCAAAAACGCATCGAAACTAATTCGGATCAAATTAGTGTTGATTTGTCTGAATTATTACCGACAATCAAATTATGGACTGATTGGATGTCCTGTCAAAAGCAATTATGGTGTCCTCCACCCCCGCCTTCAGACTTTAAATTAGAGTAATTGAATTTTAAGACACATTTAAACTAAAATATATTTCAGTTGTAGAGGAGATGTTTGGAGTATTTTCGCTGAATTTTTAACTCTTTTGACTAAAATAAATGTCAGATCTGTTAAATTATTGGGCAGTCGTTTAGAGGGTTGTGAACCTGTTATACTACCCGAGGATACCTCATTAGCCGGTTTTTTGCCTCTGTTTGGATCTCCGAAATGTGTGCAATTCGCACAACCACCTTATGATAAGGTTTCGTTTTATATAATTTTTTATTGATTCGATCGATGATTAAATGTAATATTTATAGGAAAAGGCGAGAACTTGTCTTCGCATAACTGCTATTCAATATTTTGGGGATTATTTATGTGGAATCGTTGAGCCATATCTCAAATATGATGTCGAAAAGAAAATATTTATTTCACTCATTCCAACTGCTGTTCAAATAAATACAACCGAAGGAATCACTAAAACCTTAAATGAATTGGAAATTGTACTCAATTTTCATTTTTTTTAAAAATGTTTTTATTTTATTTTTCATTTAAAGTGTGAGACCGAAAACGACGAATTCAATAACGATATGTTTTCAGTGGAAACAAACCCTCCATTCAATGCAAATGATTTGAGTGCCAGAAGTGGCGAACAAACGGAAATTGAAAAATTGTGGTCACTTCAGGAGAAACTAAAGAAAGCGAAGGACAGACAAGAAATTATTAAACAAACTTTTGACGTATGAATTATTAAATTTTGTTTATTTAATAAATAATTCAAATTATCTCTCGATTGAAGGCTGTTTTAAGTGAAGAAAATCAGCGAAAGCCCTCCAGAATTGTGATCCAACCGCGACATATAGTACCCGACACAAACTGTTATATCGATCATTTGGAAAAAATCAAACGACTTATTAAATCTAAATATTATGAACTTATTGTTCCTCTCATCGGTTAGTCTTATAATTATTTATATTTGTTTTAATCGTTTGTCAAACAACAGTTATCAATGAATTGAATGGATTAAAGGCTCGGGGTATCAAAACTGCCAAACCATTAACTTTTAGCGATGACCACATCGGAAATGTAGGAAAGGCTGCCTCTGATACTATTGATTACTTGGTCTCAGCCTTTAATAACAAGAATTTAAGACTTAAAGCCATTACATCCAAAGGATCTCTTTTGGAAAACATTAATTTCATCAGTGAATCGTTCGCCGACTCTCAGGTTCTGATCAAATAATATCTGAAAATTAAATAATAATTTTTTCTTTAATTTTAGGGCAATTCTAACGACGATTTGATTTTGAAGGCATGTCTTCATTTCATTGAAGACAAAAATCCGAATAATAGTAATAACAATAATAAGGCGACAAAAAAAAGTGCTATGAATTCAGGTATTATTAAAAACCTTTGATTTAAATTCTAAAAAACTCTAAAATTTGAACGTTTTATACAAAAGTTGAGTCGAACAGTATTTTTCGTGAAGTAGTTCTTCTGACAGACGATCGGAATCTTAGAGTGAAAGCATTGGCACATAACGTACCGGTTAAGAGTTTAACGCATTTCATTAAATGGGCGAACATTCCCTCCGATTCTGAGACTTCCCTAATGTGTGATTAAATTCATCTCATTTACTGTCGATATCCTCAGAATATCTTTCATTTGAAAGAAAAACAAATTATGAAATTATAGTTAAAAGGTTTTAATGGAATTATTGGTAACAAATTATTGGAAACAATAGATTCTTAACTAACATTAAAAGTGCTTTTTCTCCAAATGTTTAATAACTCTTAAGAGTTTTGTTAACTTTTAGTCATTTACACACATTTATATCAATTATTAGTGAAATCACTGAAATTATAAAATACTTTTTGTGTCTTTTATTCTTATTTTTTAATTAATTGTTGTAATGTTTTAGAAAAGTCTAATAACTTATTTTAATCATTGATTATAGAAATTCTTGTAAAAACACTTTTCAATCGTTTCTCTGACCAATCATTGAATCACTTCTAATTAATTTTAAATAAAATCAAAATTTTAATTACATTTAATTTCGATTTTAATTCAATTTTCAAAACAATATATCTATAAAATGATTCAAAAATAAGAAATTTTTTTTTATAATTTTGATAACTTTTATATAAAATATGAATTATTCGTTCAACACTTTCCCAATATATTAATAATAGAATCTATAATTAAAATATGGTATTAATTATTATGAATGAATTAGTGGACACTTCTTTATATTATTTGTTTAACTAAATTTAAGTAAATGTCATTTAATGTCAAAGTTATTAATAAAAACGTTTAGAAATTCATTCAATTAAACCAAAATAAATGAAAAGAATGATACAAAGGTTCCCTATATGGACGTCCTATATCCCAGATCAAAAGGTACTCATTTCTACTCGATTCTATAATAAATTAGAAGATTTTTGATGTTTTCGGTTAACCAAAATATTGAGAGGGGGAGCGTCCAGGGGGGTCAAAGTTGGAATATTTGATATATTTAAAAAAAAACTAGATTAGATAAAAATTTAATTTAAGTTTCAAAAATTATTATAATTTATGCTCAATAAATGATGAAAAGTGAGTCTATTCAGTTAGTTTGTATACAGTTTGTATATGCATATTAAAGACAAAATAATATTTTTAATAGTATATTATATTGATTTAAACAAAAATCAGAGTTAAGTTAAGATTAATTTAAAAAATTATATAAAATAAAACAAATTTACTCTGAATTATATATAATTAAAATAAATATTTTGATTCGAAACTTATTAAAGAATAGTATTTCAATATTAACTACAAAATATAGTAAATAAAAAGTGTTGAAAAGTTAACAAATTATTAACAAAATTATCGCATAAATGACAAAAAATTGGTCTTTAAATAGTTTTTTGTTAAAAATGTGTTAATTAATTAAGAATTTATACTTGATGATTTCAGTTTGAAATTAATTTTATTTAAATGATAAAATATGTGACCTCACTTACATCCGTATGATAATCATTTCTGTTTATGTGAACCACAAAAAATATATTTTCTTGAAATATATGACAAATAATTGAAATTATTTCCCAAAAAATTGATTTTCTGTCAAAAATTAGAGGACATGTCTTTAAAACTATTGTTAAAAAAATTAGAGGACATTAGACTTAAATATTTAGTTAAGTTTATTCAGACTTTATTCCACTTAAAATCAATTCAATGATTTAATTCAAATAGTCTTCAAAATATTTAAAAAGAATCCTTTGAACTTAATTGATGTGCAAGGTTGTTTTCATTTCATTGTTAATAAATAATGAATATAATATACTAAAGTAGATAAAATCATATATTATTATTACAAAACTATAAAATACTAAAATGTTTGTAAATTCTAAAGGAAAATGCTAGATAATTTACCTGAGCAATTAAGATAAGATAAAATAACATGCTAGTTCTTATTAAACTTGTTGAATTTAGTGTAAACAATACTTGAATAGAAAGCAATTCAATGCAAAAACTTTGAAACATTAGATTTTATTAAAATATTTTATTTTTATTATTTTATATTAAATCAATAAATCATTTTAATATCAAGATGATTTAGATCAAGGTGATCTTAAATATTTTATTGAAAAATCAATCATTTTTATAAAATGTGTTTTTTAATTAAAATTAAATAGTTTAACAATATTTATAATTGAATCCAATGTCGTAAATATCAATCATTGACTAAATTGTGATTATTTTAATAAATTCACTATTTTTAACAATTTTTAATACATTTCTCAAATTATTAATGAATTTATTTTTGAAATTATATGTAAAACAATGAGTTCACAAATGTATTTATTTTTTAAAATTAAAATTAAATCTATTTTTATTATAAATAAATTTATTACAAATAATAGAAATAATTGTTATGCAAATAATTATAAAAACTTTTATTTAATATCCTTTTTCCGAAGAAAGGATTTATTCCAATCAATAAAAAGTCAAATTTTAAAAAAAAAGTTTATGTAATTGTAAAATGTTTTCCAAAATTGTTTTACAGGAATTGTCAAAAGTTGTGATAAGTTGTGATAAGTTGTCATAATTGTGAGGAAGTTATATAAATACTTTTGTAATTCTCTGATAAAATGAACAAACATTTAAAAAAAAAAACTAAAGGCTTAAAAACGATTATAGGGTTTATTATTTAGAAGTGTTATCCATGTATTTCAAACTATCATCATTTGTCAATTAAATTTTCCAATTAAACAGAAAGAATGACCAAGCAAACCTTTTTTAAAATAATTGTACATAGAATTTATAAAAGAAATATTGAAGTACCTTGCTCATTGAACACAAACTTTTAAATAATGAATTTCCTGTCAATAAATGACAATTTTTCTGTTGAGAGAAAAGTTTGATTAATCGAAGAACTATTAAATGCTTTGATCGACACTATTGTTATAAAAGAGGTGTTACGAGAAAAGTGACAATTGTTTTGACTTTTAATAAATCATTATTTATAACATTTTATTTTTAGATATTTAATGGGTTTTAATAAGAGATGCTCTTCAGGGGGACTACAATTGTACTCATTGTAAAGCTTTTAAACTAAATTTTTTAGCCGATAATTTATTTCTTACAGTTTATAGAATAAACTTTTAATTAGCCTATATTTTTGCCTTGATCAATATTTGCAAACTTAGATAATTTAGAATAGAATCTGGAAAATATTTAAAAGCATCTGACAGTGACTTAACTTAATATCTTTTTGTGGTCATTAGTTTTGCGAAATAAATGTTTCGCATCGCTTTAGACATCAATAAGTATTTATTATTATATTTTAAACTATTTATGACTTTTGATTGTCTTTTTGGATATTTAACAAAATTTGAGGGCAAAACCAGAATTTTATGGAAAGATTTCACAAAAAAAAATATTGAATTTTCTAAACCCTAAACATATTTCTGTCAATTTTTATTGAGTTTAATCATTAAAGTGTTTTATTTATTAAATAAATTGTAAGTTAGTTTACAAAACATTCGGACATTGATTTCTTTTTTAATTAGTAAATAATTTGTACTATTAAAACAATTATTACCTTGCTTGATTCATCAAATTAGTATAGTATTGAACACTACATGAATTTAGACAATAGTACTATTGAGCGCAGGATATTGTTTTGAACAACTTTTTTGACGCATATATAAGATTATGTAAGTCATTGCACAGGTTATGAACACAAGAAGAGAGACTCCTCTCAAGAAAGTGATTAATGTTGAGTCTCTTTACTTCGGTTCTCAGTTTATGTGATAATTCTTTCGTTAGTCTTTAGTTGTCTTCGAAGGATAACTAAAGGTTTAAAAGAAATTCAAATGAATTGTTTTTCAGTATTTTTATTCAAATAAAGAATAACTGAAATGAATTTTTATAAAATGTTTTTGTATTTCATTTTAGTTTTAATATTTTTTAATAAAACTGAAAGTTCACCACAAAATTGGAATCAATTAGTGGTCAGTTTTGATAAATATGAGTCCAAACGTATTGATTTTGACATAGAATTTGTGGAAAGTATTCTAAATGAGACGGAAGTCTCACTTTCCTGTCATAAAAGTGTTTTACAAACTTTGAAATCTTTGAAGAACTTCGAGTTATATGCGTATCAAATGTATGACTCGTGGCCTGAATTCCCGCCTCAGACTATATTAGAGGGAACGGTCACCAGTTTTGGGGACTATGACCAGTGTCAGGCTATTAGTCCCAATGAAATAATAGGAAGATCTCAATACTGTTTAATTACTTTAAAGATTCCATTACCCAAACCGAAGACACCCAATATAAATGTCAATCACAAAGTGGAGGGTCTTTTACCTGAGTATTTGACGTTTAATAAAAGTAGTGAACATTTTTTTACAAAATTGGCCGAAAACGCGATATTTTTCCATTTGGTTCCCCTAAGAATTGGTTTATGTTTTCCAAATAAATGTCATTCAAATGATGTCCAAAATTTGGCGAAAAAAGGTTTGATTTTTCTCTCAATTTATTTAAATTATTGTTTTAAATGAAATATTTATTTATGACTTAACTTATTGACTAAATTTATATAATTTATATAAGTGGTGATCAAATCTAACTAAAACAACTTAACAAGCTATATTTCTTAAATCATTAGATAAAATTTAACGAAAATTTTTATGCAAATCCAATGTATTATACATTAACTGTTAACTCCCATCGATTGTTAAAATTATTGTTTGCTTTTTTTGAATATTAAAATAATCTAATTATTAGAGATCTCAAAATGTCTTAAAACTACAATTTAAGGTACACAAGGCCAATCAATTGCCTTAATCAATTTTAGTTCTGTAAAAAAACATTTTGAAGAGTGTCATTAAACCTTTAATATGATATCAGGATCATTAAAATTGGTTGAGAAATAAAAGAACTGTTATTTAAGAAATATTATTTTTGATAAAAATGTCAATTAGAGTAATGAAAATCTAAACTAAGTAGTTCTAAATAATTTTGGTGATGATTAAATAAAATATAATAAGTGGAACAATTTTGTTGCTTCATATATTTTGACCAAACTTAAGATAAAGTCCAGAGTGGATCAAACTTTATGGCAAATCATATGAAAAGTACAACAAATTAGAATTTTTCGAATTTCAAAATTAAATATTTAACTAAAAAATCTAACCTCATATTTAACAATCGGGGAATCATTGTATACTCCTGCAAATTTTTATAACAATGTATCAAATGGTGTAGTAAATATTGCTTAATAAGTTGTTCTAGTTAGATTTGATCACGACTTTATATTTATATTAATTATTAAATTAAAAACATTAGGAATTTTATACACATATTTTATGAGTAATTTTGACGGATTTAAATAAAAGATATTTCAATTAAATAATGATTTATTCAATATTTATTTCGTTGAATATAAAAAAATAATTTTCAAAATATGATAAAATTATATTTATGACTCTATCCTTTGGTAAAGCATTCGAAAGTTCAGGTCTTCTTTTGGAGGGAACCGATTGTAATACAACCACTGAATCTCATTTGAATGGATTTCAAGCGATTGCAGTGTCAGTATATTTTCACATTTTATGATAATTATTCAAAATTAGCATGATCAAATTAATATAGACATTAAATGATTAACAAATGAATAGAGAATATATTTTTAGAAAAGGACTCAATTTTTTAAATGTTCTAACTCAAAATAGATTACCTCCAAAATGAACAAGGTAAAAAATTTATTAATATCAAATGGAATATACGACTTATTTACTTTCTATAATAAAACCATTAACTAGCACAATTTATTTTATAAATTTAATAACTTTTTTTAATTGAATCTTTACAATCATTTGTGGAACTTGCAATATAACCAAGGTAATATAAGCTAATCTTAAATACCGACTTTTAATAAAACATCTAAATATCCTTTATTTGAAAATAGAATAATATTTGATGCAGATCTATCTTGGTCATCTTTATAACAATTTCCATATTCGCCACTATTTTCAACAAACAAAAAGCAAAGAGTGAGTGAAAACAAGTATTCATAAAAACAATGAGCAATAAATTCGGAAAATTTCTTTTTTTTATGATTTAAATTTGATTTATTGAACACTTTTTTATTTTATTTATTTAAAGTTTAAATTTTATACTAAAGTCTTAAATATTTTTTTCTTATTAATTATTGCTTTTTGTCAGACACTAAATGGCAGTCGATTTTGCAATCGTTTTCACTAAAGAATAACTGCATTCAACTGATGTCAACCGACCGAAAACCTGAGTTCTCATGTATTGATGGTTTAAGAGTACTGACAATGATTTATATAATATCAGTTCACGTCATTGAATACACTGATTGGGCTCTTTATAGTTGAGTTATTAAATCAAATTTCATTAATTATTAATCAAAAAATTATTTGAAAGATTCGTCAGATTTTCAAATATATTTTGACAATACATTAATCAATACATTAATAAATATATTAATCAATACATTAATCAATACATTAATCATTTAGAATTAAAAATTCTGATTATTTTTGTATGATATGATTAACACTTATATTAATTTAAGGTTTAAATAAGCGATAGTTTTCTCAGAATATTAAAATATTTTACGAAAGAATTCTTAAAGAGTTATCTATTATTTAGAGGACACCTTCAGAATAAAGAGTTCTATGAATGAATGGCAAAACATACCTTTGAGTAAAGTACACACTTTTGTGGAGACCTTCTTCCTAATCAGGTGAATCCTAATGAGTTGACCACTAATGTATTAGTTATTATTTAGTTTTAAGTTCTTTAAAAAAAACTAAACTATCGATTAATAATATATTTCAGTGGACTTCTGGCCTCCTATACATCTCTTCGACAAAAACAATTTAATTGCATTTCATATATTTGGCAAAGAGTTCTCCGTCTCTGGCCTTTAATGACACTCTTTGTATTCCTGTCAACACTCGTACCACTTGTGGGCTCCGGTCCTATTTGGAATCAATTCTTCGAAGAGCGAATCGGCACCTGTACTACCAATTGGTGGAAGAATGTCTTATTCATTCACAATATAGTTGACGGAACACAAATGGTTAGTTTCATATATTAATCACTACTAAATATTTGAATAGTGTGTTGGTTCAACCTGGTTCATTTCTGCTGACATGCAAATGCATGTATTGTCCACATTCGTGGTCTTTTTCCTCTCTCGAAAACCATTGGTGGGAATGTCACTGAACATACTTTTTATATTTGGTTTCTGTGCACTTACGGCGAGTCTCGTCTTTATCAATGATTTCTCTCCGGGAAGAGTCAGCACACAATTCGGGTAAGAATTTCCTTTAATTACTTTTCTAATACCTTTTTAGTGAACACTTTATGGACCACTTTCTGACAAAAGTGTATTGGCGTCCGTGGCCTCACATTCCCGTCTATTTTGTTGGCATTGCTTTTGGATATATTCTACGAACGAGACGTATCATAAAGTTGTCCTCCAGAGGCAGAAAAATAGCCTGGATAACAATTGGCATCACTTATATCTTTTGTATTTACGACACTTTCTATTGGACGAGTGGTTCGCCGAATGTTGAATGGGTTTCAGCTCTGCTTTTTCCGACAACACGTCTTCTCTGGGCTTTTGCCACTTCGGGTATTATCTATTTATGTGGTTCAGGTCAGGGAGGAATCATTGAACGTTTCTTATCGTGGAGTGCTTTCACTCCTTTATCACGACTGACATATACAGTATATTTGACTCATGTATGGGTCAGTTGGACTTATTGGGGGTCTCGACGACAACTGCCAGAAATATTTCCGTCAGCCGTTATAATATCCGTCTGTTATTCAGTATTTTTCTCTTATTTGTTTGGTTTTGCATTTTGTGTATTATTTGAGGGCCCTATTCTTCACTTTCAAATTTATTTACGAACAAAGTTTGCTAACTCTCAGAAACGATGAAAATATATTAATGAAGAAGTGATTGTTATTATCAGAGTTGTTGTCAGTCGTGACTTCAATGTCATCACTTCATTATCTCCACAATTATTATATTTAATAAAATATTTACACAAAATTGAAAAAAAAATAAATTTTATAACAAAACAGATGTTGTTTTCAATAATTCAAAGTCTCAAACAGACAACTCTTAACCCGAAATAAATCTATATTTCAATTTTGAAGACGGAATTTGATTTAAAAACTAATTTTCAAAAATTTTATAATTTATTTGACATTTAGTAAATTATTGGTATAAAACATTATTTCGAACAAAACATTTAACAATTTAGGCAACAATTTTGAGCAAAAAATTTGTGTCACAATTTTATCAGTATTTTTAAATGAAATAATTGTCGCAAAGATTTTAATTTACAAATAATAATATTTTATAAAAAGTAAAACCAATAGAAAACAGATTTCAGTCATTTTTAGATTTTAGAAGTTTTCGATTATAAAAAACAATTTAATGAAAAATAAATAATAAATGAAAAAATAAATTATTGAAAAGTTTGTGATTATTATGAGATTTAATGTTTTCGAACAAAAAGTATTTGAATCTAATAATAGTTTAGTGATTCATACAATTATTGATTCAATTTTATTAATAATCGCATTATTTATTATCGTATTTAATATAATAGGGTTTTCACTACCAATTCGCACAATTTATGAAAAAAAGGTTTACTGCAGTCGGTATCATATCATCGATTGCAGGGATCTTATTGTTGGAGAAGAAGGCAGAGGTCTGTTCACTTGTTTGAAAGTTATATTTATGGACTGTTTGTAAGTGTTGTAAACATTTGTCATCGACTTGTTTCGATAGGAATTCTGTCTTATTTAGTGAACAGAGAACGCATTTATAGTTTGGTTCATACATTAGATGTTTGTTCATGTGTTTCATAAAATTCAATTCACCATTATTTGATGTTTTCATTGAAATTCGTTTGTTTCTGAAAACACTTTTGTGAAATAATGGCTGAGAATCGGATGTCAATACATTCATCTTTTTACACACAGGACAATAGTCACCGAACTCTTGATTAATTTGTTCCTGAATGTCGAGTGGAGTCAAGAGGGCGTCCATATATTGAATAATTTTTTGAATCCATTGCTTCGCATTAGAATAATCTTTGGAATTAACTGATAACTTATGATCTGAATTGTGTTGAGAGTACATCTCAAATGACTCAAAAGTGGTGTTCAGCGGACATAAACCACATTTCAGTTCGACTTTCAATTCACGGAAATAATGATCCATTGCTTCTGTTCTATCGGCGAACTTATTGCTACAAAAAATGCAAAAATAGCGCCGAAATAAGTCTGGACTCTGAAAATAATGACAAAAAAATTAGAATTAAATCAAAATATTTCTTTTAATTAAACCTCTTGTAGTGAACGCCTTCCTTTTGGCTGAGGAATTCCTCTAACTGTTCCGACAGGTTTTAAATTTGTGGATCGGGAGTGAATACATTGATTATCATTAAATACTTCTAATTGAGGCATATCTGGGGACTCAGATCTGGTCATATTTTCGTTGACATCTATTTGATTCATTGATTCTAAACTTTGTTCGCTCACATTCTCTGATCGGTTTTCATCACTGACTTCTTCGTCGTCCGATAATTCTATTACAGAAAATTGACTGTCATTTGAGTACCGAATCGTATTAACAGTAGTGTTCGATGGCGTCAATATATTCAACGGCAAATTATTTCCGCCCAAAATTTGTGCACAGGTTTTTTTTAATAATAAATTACCCATATTTGGGTTTGGATTGAGATTGGGTCGGGTACAGGCATAGTATTTTATTTTTGTTAGATTTTGTGGATCACTCTTCACTTTTTGATAAATGTCTTTAATATTAGTATTTTTCTGTTCGTCAATAAATTTGAGACAAACGGAGACAACGATTTGGGCGTTTAAAACGATTCCTTTAGCTTTTGTTGGATCTAAAATCGATGCATTTGAGACCAAAAACTTAATGTCGTATTTAATCGCTGAATGTCTTCTATAAAACATATTTTGGAGACGACTTTTGATTAATTCTAAGTTTATAAGATATGACACATTATTGACGTATTCAGATTTTGAGACATCCATCACTTGTTTAAGAGATTTATATTCTTCCAATTCTATAATTTCATTCAATCCTTTAACGATTCGGTTACATTCCTCTTGTTTACCACAAACGGGCCATTCTTTGACATCGGGAATATAAAAATTAGATCTCTCCGCATCGGTTACATCAATGGATAAATTCTTATTTTGAGGAACGGATCCAATAATAGGTTCCAAATCCCATAAACTGAGAACATCTGTGGTTCCATTACCCCATATGATAGACATAGACTGAAACTGAGTCTTCATATTATTTTCGGAGACAACAAAAGAGGTAATCTGTCCGAACCACCACTTCTCGTCAATTATTGTTCTAAAATAGTCGTGTATTTTCCAATTGAAAGCTAAACTATTATCATAATTTTGTTTAAGAATAATGAAGTCGAGGACATCATTGATATCATGAAATTTGACAATAAATGAACTGGTTGTATTTTCTTTTGGATCATCAGGCACAAGTTTTAACTGTGCTCTCCTGACATTATTCACTTTATCAAACTTTATTTCCTTTACTTTGGCGATAAGAGTATCGTCTAAATATTTATTGAGATATCGGTTGGGATTTGTCTGAATGTAAAGACCATATTGTCTGACAGTATCCATATATAACTTATGTCCGTAAGGGATATACACCACAACATCATTGATTTGAGGAAAATAAGGAAATTTCTTAGGCTTCGTGTGAGTCAACCAGTCTTTGAAGAAAAATAAATTTTTATTATTATAATTAAAATTACTCTTAAATCTATTCACAGAATAATTAATACTTTTATTTGTTTAGAGAATACAAAAATAAATCTCAGATCAACTAATAATAAAACAATTCATAGGAATTCGGGAATTATTTCTTAAGAGATTTTTATGGACTAAAATGAAACGAATAAACAGTAATCTATTTGAGAATTTAATGAAAACCATTAGAAGAAATCGAAGAAACCATTTTCTAATATCAATTAAACCATTTTTCTTATAATAGAATCGATTATTAATGCAAATAACGTCCAATACCTGAAAGAGCGCTGTTTTGTGTGACTGTAGACTTGTTGCCAGAAGTGACCGTACAATTAGAGATCATATGGTTAGGAGTTGGGCCATTTTCTGATTCATTTCCTGTCATTTCTGTCTGAAGAGATCCAAAACCATTAGCCCTTTCATTTGTATTTAAACCATTTTTGTCGAAATTATTTCCAAATAATTGTTGGCTATTATTAGAGGTTTTATCGGTGGAAGATCTCATCCGCTGATCCCCATATGAAGTTGAGGGCATATTTATGGACTCCACATTTTCCCTTATTTGTTCGGGGACTGTATTTGTTTCTTTTCTTTGAGATCTGAATGCAGTGGTGGTCGCACTGGTGGACACCACTGGTCTATAAGACTGTTGAATTCGTAAAGTGTTTTCATTCTTTTTATTATGATTTGTGTAGTTTAAGACTCGAGGATCGCTTTTCTTCGAAGAATGACTGGAAATGTTTATTTGTTCAGATAAACGGTTCACTTCGTATTTTTCAATATCTGAATCCCATTCAGAGTTGTCGTCACCTCTTTTAGCTTTAGAATGGGTCGCAGTTTTATTTCCATTAGTTTTAAGTCTTTTATTTTGGAGTTCTTTTTCCTGTTCTCGACTAAGACTTATGTTGGGTCGGGAGAGACGAGATTTTTCTGATAATCGACTCTTCAATTGAGGATTTCCATCGGCGACGTAACAGTTCAGAGGACTTTGTTTTTTGCCATTTATTGTACTCAAGTTTCTATTCAGACCAGTATTGGACTTCGATTTGGTTCCTTTGGGTCGACCCCTACCTCTTTTTGGGGGCATTTGTGGGTTTATTGCATCTCTATTATGATAAAGTGATTGATTAACGAGTAAAGGAGGCTCTTCAGCGGCGGGGGTCAGATGTGGCGGAGCGCTTGAAATCGTATTTCTATGGTATTTATTGAAGGGTTCTATTATTGGAGGCGGAGGTAATACTTGAGAATTTGTTTCAATTCGAGATCTTTTAGTTTTCATCAAATTATCACTATTTAATTGATCACTATTTTCAATAAGAGATGATCTTTTAACACAATTTTGGCCAACAATTAGATTCTCAGTATTTGTAGACAACTTTTTAAGCGAATTATCGATTAAATTCTTTATTATTGGTATTTCATTAATTTCGTAGTAATTTGAGACTTCACTTTCATTAAAGTTGGGTTTGTGTTCAATTTTTAAATGACCTTTCAATAAATTTAGCTGAGAATATAATTCATTGCAGACAACTTTCTTATTATTAATGATTTTGAAGGCATTGCAAACGAAGGGCTGATATTTGAGATGATCCCTGACGTGAATCGGTTGAAATCTTTCCGGTTCTGAACTCAGATCCGATATTTCGAAGTCTTTTTGCTTACATTTGAAACATTTGTAGAGCGACTTCTCTTCACCTAAACATTCAAACGATTCAATAATCAATAATTCATTTATTAAAAGAAATGATTCAAAAAATAATCAAAAAGAGTCGAATCACAAACTTAAGGAAATATAAGAAAATAAAAGTCTTTCAACCTTAAGTTTACCCCTAGTTTTACCCCTCACTCACACATACATACACTTTATTCTGTCTATTATTCAAACACAAAAATATTAAATTGACTCAATAATAATGGTTTTATAGATTAATTAAAATCCATTTAAAACAATTGGAAATAAACAAATGAACTTTTAGTAAACACTTAAAATCGATTAAATGATAACAATTTTTAGTACAAAAATTTAGTATAATTTTAGTAAAGTTTGAATATAAAACCGGGAAAACCTTCAAATTTTGATAAGTAATTACTCTCTTTACAAATCCCTTTCAATAACTTATTATAAATTATAAATAAATTATAAATAATTTTAAAGAAGAGATAAAAATGTAAAAACCTGACCTCTATTTAAAATTTTCAACAAAATTTCCTAGTTTATTTATTATAAAATGGAGCCTCACTTTATTTATAATATCAATGCTTTTTATATGTAAAGAATTGTGACCTAATTCTTATTCTAGTGTTTTATTCAGCAAAAATCAATAAACTTTAAGAATATATCATTACTTTAATATTAAACTTATATTTTACTCAATAGAAGAATCAATTTTCCCGTCCATTGCTATCAAAGCCATAAAAATAGATAAAAACGATAACAACAAGAGTTTATTCAAACAAATTCATGACTTGTTTTCATAGAAACATAAAAATAAGTTTAAAGACCTTTACGTTAATATCGATTAAAAAAGTGAAAACAATATTTACAACAAAAATGAGCGGAAGTTCTCCAAAGAAATGGTCATTAAATAATCACAAATAATAAAAATTGAGACTCAATTTAACATATAATATGAGTGGAAATTGTGGCCATTATTGGTGTGTGTTTGGTAATGGTAATGGTAATAGTAATGCTACAATTAGCACCGCTCTCTATTATACTCTATAATAGAGAGAGTATAGCTCTTTCACATCATTGGACAGTATTGAGATGGCATTGAGATTATATAAAGCGCTATTAGTCCTCACAATAAGACAGTCTAACCATTGCATCACAAGTTTTACCGGATTATCAATCATTAAATACTTATTTTTCAATATTTAAGATAATATTTGAGATAAATTAATACCACTTTTCAATAATACAGATATTAATCGAATGATATTTAAATTAAGACTCAATTATTTATATTTTCGACAAACTCTTAGTTTTTGAGACGAAAATCAAATTGTTTTCAAAATATATTTTATAATTAAATCCAATTTATATTTACTTAAAATTAAAGTTAAAAAGAGTTTAAATGAAAGAATAATTTCATTTAAACTGAAAAACAAAATAAAGGCTATAATTAAAAACAAAATTAAAACTTATTTTAAGACTTTTTTTAAAACTAAAACAAATAAAATATAAAATAAAAGTGAGTCCAGACCTGAATAACCGGTGGGTTCGACACAAGGGAAGTGATACAAATGTTTGCATTGAATGCAATTGACCACAATTTCAGTGACTTCTGTACCGCCCCCACAAACGCACAGATCTTTTCTTTTGTTGTCATAATTGATATTTAATTTAAAACAATCGATAATTTTGTCGCAAAGCGGACATCCCTTCAGTACTTTTGCTTTACTTTTGCTGCCATTTGTCAGACAAATCGATGTCTTCGGTACTGACTTCGGCTCAGATGAGAGACAAATGTTTAGATCGTTTTGATAATCAATAAAAGATTGGATCCATTTGTTGACATTGTCATCATCTCTTATATTACCGAAATGTCTTTCAAGGATATGATTTCGCAAAAGGTTTTGAAGGTTTTGGTCATTTGTCTTAACTTTTGTAAACTTTTGCGGACAAAACAAACAAAAAAAGATTTTGTTTAACATTTTCTTAGATTTTCGACAACTCCTTCGACCGACTAAACAATAAATTCTCTGAAAACAAATTTAATTAAAAAAAGATTAAAACAAATGATGTATTTATTATGAGAAATGAAAATCAATTAAAATTAATGACAATTAATGTCTTAAAGACTAAAATTATTAAAAAGTGATGAAAAGACAGTAATTTTGAATTGGAGTCACTTTTAGTGACTTTTGATTTTTTGTATTTCAATTCGTGTTTCGTCAACTTTTATTATTTATAAGAAAATTTTGTTCACATTTATAATGACTTTCAATGAAAAAATTCTATAAAACAAAAATTAGTGTTTAGTTTATCAAAAAATATAGTAAAACCTCTTGAAATAAAATCAAATCAAATAATAATAATAATAACTTCTAAATAAGAGTTTATAATTATTAAATATATAATAAAATAATATAATTATAATTAAATAATTTAATTTAGCATTACTTTTATTAAACTTAAATTTTTTTGTTTAGTTAATAATAGATGTTTTATTGTATATAAAATAGATTGGCTTCAAAGGCAATACTCTTCACATATAACGTACGCATTCTTTATTCATAAACTTCTAAATTATAAACTTTTAAAATAATAAACTTATACACTAAACAACTTAAACAACTTGAGCAAGTTCAAAATCATGAGTTCAAATTGAGTGGTTCAATCCTTTTAACCTCAAGTCATCCATATATTGTCTATGGGTGACATAAGTTGACGGTATCAATCATACATACATTTGTACTTGATAATAATAGTTTTTGATAATATTTCATTCAATTTTGTGAACACATTTACAATACTTTTTGGAAAAAATATGATCAAGAATTGCATTAATTATTTAATAGTATTATTGTTAAATAAATGTCGACAATTTTCAGAACATTATTTTTAAAAAATTCATTTATATATTGATTTATTCGCAAATAATAATAACTTTATTAAGATTTCAATTTACAAAACTAAAGACAAGATTTGAAAGACTATTTCCAAATTATTCCACATTATTTAGTGAATCAATTCTTTGTTAATCATTTAAATTAAATCTAAGACTTACCACATGTGAAGTGCATATAGGAGTGACACAAATGTGTGGATACAAATTTCGATAGATTTTAAATTTGTTTAGTTAACTATATTTCGAACTTAAAATTGTTGATCACATAATTTAAAAGCACAGAATATGCAAAAAAATAAATAAAATAAGCAAGATCAACTTCTTGAAGATAATTTTAAAAAATTTTAAACCATAAGATGTGTGAAAATCAGTAAATTTATTAAAATTTAATTAATAGAGAAAAATAGTATCGAATCACAATTTATTAATAGTATAAACATATTTGGAAATTAATAATAAAATTAAATCTATTTATCATTAATTTTATTCTAAAAAATTAGTGTTTATTAGTTTAAAAATGCAAAAAAATAATATCAAATTCAAACGATTGAAACTGAATTCAAATAAAACCCTAAAAAGGTATTTAATTTAATTAATTTAATGAATTTAGGATTTTTTTACTTTAAGTGAAAAGTTTATGAATTCTTTTTTATTGAATATTTCAAACATTTGGAGTCAAATAAAAGTTAACGGAAAAAACATATCACTATTTAAAGGGCTTTAAGTTTTAGTTAATATTTGATATCTTATTCATGTTTTTCATTTATTTAATTAGTATATCAAATGACAAAAATAAGAATTTTGTTAAAAGCTATGGATAGCTATATCTAACCCTCGACTAAGAAATTTATTTGCGAAATGTCTGCACATAATAATAAGTTATGAATTGAATGAGATTTTGTACTCTAGAAATGGTTTTATCATATCTTAATTTATTACGAGTTATGATCTTTTGGGTAATTCTTTGTCTTAAATCTAAACAAATTAAGACTTATGAAAGAATTGTCTTATTTTGATATCAAAAGCTTTTAATTTATGAAAAATGTTTTAAAAAAAATATTAAAATGAAAACATTTTTCAAATAATAGAAAAAAATGAATGAAAATTGATTTATGAGTAAAACTGAAGAATGATTTCGTCCAACTTTGGTATCGATCCGTCAAAATATTTGAGACTCGAATCGGTCACCGAATACTCCGAATGTTCTTTCTTTAAATGTTTGTCCGCTTCATCTAAAAGTCAATTACAAATTCAATTAAATTCAGATATTATTATCAAAAGTGTTTATAATTGATATTTTTGTGTCAATTTTTGTCAAAATTTGTCAAAATTTGTGTCAATAATTTATATATATCTTAAAAACATGAGAAAATTACCTGAATTTTTACAATAACAGTATTTGTCGTTATTTAAAAGACAAATCAAACACTGAAACTGCGGCACATATTTTAGATGTTTTTCCAAATGAGTTAAAGAATCGATTGGTTTACTTTCTTTGACTTGATATGAGAATTTAGGTCTGAATTTTTCCAATTTTTCACAAACAATACATTTCCTTTGATTCGAAGAAATTTTCTCAAATTTTTCGATGTCTTCTGTTCGTTGAAATTCAATAAACTTTTCGATCCAATTGATTGAATCACTGTATTGTCGGCACCACTCGATGTTATTCGGTATCGTTGGATGTCCACAATCATGACTGAGGTATGAGTTATAGAAATCGAACAATTGATCACATTTTGAACATTTTAGTGGACACAAGTGTTGGATGTAATGAGATTTTGCTTCACTTATAGACCAAAAGATTTTATCGCAAAATAAACAGAAGAGACAATTCTGTGAAAAAGAGTTTTTTAAAAAAATCATAAAAAATCAATTTTATCCAACTTTTAAATGCAATTATTAATGAGGTTTTAAGTCAGAGAATATATTTAATTAATTTTATTAAAAAAGGAATAAAGAAAAAATGAAACGACTAAATGATAGATTAAATGATAGAAAAATCAAATGTTAATAAAAAATATTATAATATCACACTTTCAGTTGCATTTCATTCTGATTATCACTTGAATTGGTATCACTTATTGCTATATCTTTGACCGGATCTCCATTCACAACGGTTTTAGGTTTGGAAATTGAGTCCTAATCGAAGAAAACAATGTAAACAACTCAACAAAATGATCATCACTTACTTCAATTGTATTTTTTGGTTTGTCTTTATCTTCTTTTTCGAGTTTATCTTTTTCTTTGTCTTTATCTTCTTCTTTGTCTTTAACTTCTTTTTCGAGTTTATCTTCTTCTTTGTCTTTAACTTCTTTTTCTTTGTCTTTATCTTCTTCTTTGTCTATAAGTTCTTTTTCGGGTTTATCTTCTTCTTTGTCTTTAAGTTTTATTTCGAGTTTATCTTTTTCTTTATCTTTAACTTCTTTTTCGGGTTTATCTTCTTTGTCTTTATCTTCTTCTTTATCTTTAAGTTCTTTTTCGAATTTGTCTTCTTTGTCTTCTTTGTTTTTATCTTCTTTTTCGAGTTCTTCGATTTCATTCGATTCTTTATTATAATTTTGTTTATCATCTGTTTCTTCTGATTCACTTAAAATTTCAATGTCCACATCTTTGTGTTGGTCTTTATGAGGTTCTTCACTTATTTCATTATCTTTGACTTCTTTAATGTCGTCAACGGCTATGTCTTTAATGACTTCTTCAGGTTTATCTCCTCCAACATCTTTATGTGAATCTTCTTTGATTTCATTATTTAAGTTTTGTTTCTAAAATAAAAATTTAGATAAAATTTTATAAAACTAAAAATCAATACCTTTTGACTCCGAGTTTCGATATCATTATCTGTTGATTTTGACTCTAAATTTGTATCAGTTTTGGTTCTCTTTCCTGGAGTTGACTCAGAATCAGATTCACTTTTATCTCTAATTGTCGATCGCTTTCGATTAGAATTAGTTTTACTTTTCTTAGTCTCCGATTCTTTTTCTTTATTATTATTTTTATTTTTTGGCGTTTGTTTTCCATTTAATTTAGGACTTTCTTTTGTGATCACTTGAGTCGAGTTCTTATCAGTTTCGGTATTTTTTCCTTTTTTCATAACTTTAGGAATTAGTTTAGAATCTGAGCTCTCATTACTAGAATTATCACTTATTTCTTCGTCACTCATTTTCTTCGGAGGTTTAAAAATAGATCCGAATTGTATTTCCATTTTATTTCGATAAAATTTTTCTAAATTGAGTGCCATATCATAGACTTCTTCGTCATTGCGTTTATAGAAATATTTTGCGTTTTCTATTACTTTATTCATATCTTTATTGAATTTTGTTAAACTGTATCGTTTATTAAGGAGTATATCCTCTCGGATTGAGGTCAGGCATAGGTCGGCGTCACTAATCTCTTTACGAAAAGTCGGGTATTGAATCTCATCATTGATTTGAAAGGGACGGGAATTTGGATTCTCGAAAATCTGATCTAAAATATCAGTAAATAAACCTTTACTGCCTTTTAGTCGATTGATTTGAGGCGAAGAATCCGTTTCTTTTTTATCAGAAATAACTTTTTTAGGACTCGGTTTAGGAGTGGTCTCATTAGATATGAGTGGTTTAGGAGTGGTCTTCACTAAAGTATCCTTTTTAGGTGTTTTTATCTTTTTATTAGACTTAATGTCTTTGTCTTTGTCCTCAACAACATTGGAATTCGATTGTTTCTGTTTAGAAGTAGATTCGGCCTCAAAACTAAGTTTTTTGGAAGAACTCGCCATCAATTTCTTGGATTCAGTGTTTTGCGATTGTTTTAACTAATAAAATATAACAAAATATTTAAAAAAATACAAAATTAAAATATATATTACAGGCGAAGGCTTTTCAATTCCTTTCAAAAGATCGGTTTCGTATTCAAACATTGCTTTTATTAATTTCAAGTTATGGTCGGTCGCCGTTAATCCAATTTCAGTCAAATTTTCGTCGTCACTCTCTGAATACATTCGACACAAGACTTCTTCTAATTTGTCTAAACTATCGGATTCTTTTTGAGATTCGAGAGAGAAAACAGTGAGATTGCCATGGTTATCTGTGACTCCGATTGACTGCCCGTCTGGACTAAAACTACACTGAAGTAAAAGTGGTTTTACTAAATACATGAGTCCTAATTCGTCCGCTAATGAATTCTTATCAATATTTTCTGATTTGATATCACATTCAAACTGTAATCAAATAAATAGAGTGAAAGAATAAATAAAAGAATAAATGAAAGAATAAATGTCTAACTTTTTGTAATACAATTCCCTTCAAAATATCGTAAATATAAATTTGTGAGTCATAACCGGCAGAAATAAATATGTGTCCAAAATAGGGATGACTTTCAACGACTGATATTTTCTCGGAATGTTGACCTTTAAAGTGTTGAACCAAATCTCCTGATTCTGAGTTCCAGACTTTAATTGAAATGTCTGTCAGAACAGTAATCATATATTTGTCGTCACAACTAAACACTATTTCGTCGACAAATACTGATTCAATCGATTGTTTAGATTTTCCTAAAAAAACAGATTTATTTAAAGATATTTAAACTAAATAAGTGTTACCTCTTAATAACTTTTGTGTCTCTCCCTTTGCATTAATCCCAACAATAATTGAGTCCCATTTTTTGTTTGCCTTATCGAATGTCCAAATGTAAGCGTTGGTGTCTTTATCACAGGCAGAGGCAAAACGAAAAGCGTTATGAGAAAAGCGAAAGGAATAAACACATTCTTCGTGTGACTTATGATAAGTAGTCTTCCACTCCTCTTTCAGACCGATTTCCTCATTAAGACTAAAAATACGAATCGCTGACTGAGAATTCAATTTAATGAGCGGCTCTTTTTTGGACTTTGGTCTTAATCCTTCATTTTTGACACCAAATGTATGTATAAGTCCTATGAGAAGACCGCCCGGAGTCATATCAACACAAATATCAACGGCTCGATCGCCATCATATTTGCTTCTTCTGTGGAGAGTTTTCGGATTAAACTCAAGAGTTTTGGGATTATAGCCATAAATGAAAATAAAGCCGTCCTCTGAAGTCGATATCAAAAATTTTCGATTGTCTTCAAAAATGGCTGAACTAAACAAAACCGAACGAATTGGTAACAACTGGTCTTCAAATTTAATTATTAGATCAAATGTCTGTAAATTCCAGACCAAAATAGAGCCTAAAAAACAATAAAAACAATGAAAAACAATATTTAAAATTAATGGCAAACCGTTGTGTTTTCCGGCGGAGACTAAAGTGTTTTCGTGGTTAACAGCGATGTCACAAATGGCAAACTTTTCGAGATGTGATTCAATATTTACTTCTTGATTGTCATCTAATTTAAGTGAACGACACACGTCTTCAACCTTTGAAGTGAATTCATCGCTATTTTGATCCGAAAGACTTTTAATGAGTTTATCCTTTGATATCGAATAGATTTTAAGGACTCCATCGTCGCCACCCTTTCATCCAAATAAAAGACATAAAACCAAATGTAATGAATTGGATGTCATTTAATACTTACAGTGAATATGTATTTCCCGTTTCGGTCAAAAGCGAGACAATAGATCTGAGTTGAGTGCCATAACAACTTTGTCTTTACTCGAAATTTTTTGCCCACTAATTCCTTAAGAGAAACGACTCATTTAAAGCAAAAGAAGTGGTAATTAATTATCACTTACTTCTGACATATCGATTGCCGACAAAACAAAAACAAATCAATTTATAAAACAAAAATAATAATTATTTTAATGAATAAATGTTTTCTTATTTGAAACAAATGAATGAATCTTTTCATTACATAAATTACGTTCCATTTTATTAACTTTTATTTAAAGAATATAAATTAAAGCCCTTATACTGAGAGTTTGCACTTTATTAGCTCCGCCTACTCGTATACGAAAGGCTAAAAAAGTGCAAAGTCTCAGTATAAGGGCTTTATTTATCCTTGCTTCAACTTCTAATTTATATTAATAATATTCTAATAAAATTCTAATAATATTTATTAAAATTTTATTTTATTGAAATTTACAACAATTTTGATTAAAATGATACCAATTAACTCAGATCTTATAGTGCATCACAACTTTATTTGATTCTTCTATCAATAGTTTAGCATGATAGTTTTCATTTAAATTATTTGTCTATTTTTAAAAATTAATAAAAATAATTGAAAATTAATTAAAAGTTTATTTTGTCATTTTATTAAAACTAAATTGGGAGATTTTGTACTAGGTCATTGTGCTTATTTGAAAACAATTATTAGTTTAAAAATAGAATTCAATAGAAAACTAATTTTTCTTTAACTAAATTAAAGTTTAATTTAATCTTATGTTTAAAGGTTTCACTCAAACTATTTTGTAAATTAGTTTGAATTGAATTTAATGAACGATTAGCCATTAATGTCGCTATTCTTGATATCAAGAATTCAATCATTCTCTTGATATATTTGAGACCAATAATTTGTTCAGGTATATTTACATCAAATTTGAATCCTTCAATATTTCCAACTTTAATATCATTTAATTCAAACTTTCCGCTAATGTTTTCAATTATTTTGAATTGAATTTCAATTTTTTTGATCTGTTTTTAAGAAAAATTATAATTTTTTTAATTATTATCTTTTGATTATTTATATGAATATAACCTTAATTTTAGCCTTTTCTGAAAAATCATTTCCAAATAAGTTATATATTTTCCAGTCATAAATACCAAACAAATCTTCAAAAGAAGTCATTATCTCGTATTTGATCCTTTTTTCATCCACTTCTTGACAAATGGGTGGACTCATTAGATTGAAATCTTTATTTATTGATAGCTTTCCGTTATTTAATACAATTTTAAGGCCATTTCCCCTTTGAATTGGCTTTAATTTCAAGAGTACTGGCACAAACTTTTGAAGAATTTCGGTTACCTTTGATTTAAACATAAATTATTGCGAATAGAATTTATGGAAACAAACTTTATTTTTAATGATATCCTCATCTATTTCGCACTTCCACTTCCATTTCGATGTTATGGTTTCACTATCAAAGTCCAGTGCTGTTACCGATTCAAACATATCTTCCTCTGCAATAAGTGGTGCGATGGTCGCCGACTCCTAAGAATCAAATTTTGATTAAATAGTTTTAAAATAATTTTCTTTTAAAAAATCAATTAAAAATTGAAACTTTGAGATACATATAATGCAAGATACAAGCAAGTTGCATTATGGAACTAATGTTCACCTCTTTTGTCAATTGTTTGCCACAAATAAATAAAGTTTGAAGAAATAAATAATAAATAAATAAATGATTTAATTTGAAGGAAGACATCATTAATAGAAACTAATTTTATTGTATTTTTGAATCAATAAACTTAAAGTCAATTTTCAAATAAGTTTAATAGACTATTAGGTTAATATCATTGTAGTATTAATAATCCAGACAATTTTATAGACTTATATCCTTCCGATATTAAACTTTTGTGAAAGTGATGTCATTTCTAATAATTTTTTTAATATTTTTTATGTATTTTTCAAAAAATATTAATCCGAATATAAAATATGAGTTATTATATGTGAATCATTAGAAGGATCTTTAGATTTAAATCGAGCATGGTATACTTTCTAAATATCTGGGTGAATTAAATTTCATAATTTTTAATAGTTTAATTTTAAATACTATCTATTTTATAGTTTATTTTATGACATTACTCTTAATGAATTATTTAATTGAATTTACTAGACTTTTGGGTTAATATCAATAGTGATCCGGACAATTTCACTGACATATCCTTCCGATATTAAACTATTTTGACAATTTTACTTTTAATTCTCATTAAAAATTATATTAAATTCATTGAGAATTTAATAATTGTATTAATAAGTCTTAATTATAAATCAAAATATCTTCAATTAAGATAAAAGAAAAATAGTATGAACTAGTTCAATTTGTAAAACGTTTTTAATATAATCAAAAATAATCAAAATTTCTTTATTTTAAATAATTAATTAAATTTTATAACTGATAAGTTTTACAACAAATTATGGTTTGATTTTTATTTTATCTAGAACAGATTCTCTAAAAATATCTTGCATATCTTTGCTAATTGTGTCCATTGATCCGTTTGCAATAATTGTCGAAATTCTTGACATAATATACTCGAGCATTGGTTTAAGATAAGTAATAGAAGTAATTTTTTCGGGAATATTCACTTTAACATCGATGCCATCAATTTTACCGATTCTAATATCTTTTAATTTAGTCCTTTGAAGTGAGTTCTCTATTATTACAAATTGAGTAATAATTTGTTTGACCTATAATTCAAGAATTATAACAATAATTATTACTAAATCAATACTTTATTCTAAAATTAGATTTTATTCAAACCGATAAGAGAGCGCTTTCGGTGAAATTATAACCGAAGAGATTATATAATTTCCAGTCATAAGAACCCATTAAGTTATTAAATGATAACATAATTTCATATTCTTTGGTTTTGTCATCTATTTCAGTACAAACGGGTTGTCCAACAATTTTGAAGTCTTTATTAATAATAAGTTTTCCATTTTTGAGGTAAAACTTTGCCAAAACTCCTCTCTCTATAGGTCTTAATTTTAAAAGATCTGGCACAAATTTCTCAAGTAGTTGTGATATCTATTGAAACTTTAAAGATTGTAGTTGATCATTTTATTTTTACAAAAGTAAATAACCTTTAGATTGAACTTATCTTGGTCCATTGAACAGAGTGGAACTCTAGAATTAACTGTTGTTAGAATAGATTCAGTGGTTATTTCAAGAATCGTATCATTTGTGGGCCTTTTGTCAGACTCTACCGAATCGATGACATTCTCTTCAGTTTCTAATTCTGAATCTTTGAATGAAGTATTGGTTTTTGGTTTTGTTGTATTAACCAATTCCTGGTCGTGAAAGTCATAGTCTAACTTCGGGTCATCTTTTTGTAAATCAAATAAAATTAAAATAAAACTCACAAAAAGTTATTAAATAACCCGTTATTAGAATAGTTTCGCCAAATATTGTCAGCGGAATCACAATTAATAAGAAAAGTCTAATATTTTCAACTCTCATTTCAAAGCAATTTATTCGTGGATTTATTCAATCAATTGATTAAAAGATTAAACAATAATTGAAACACAAAAAAAAGTTAACTCAAAGGGAACGGAAACAGTGTTTCCTCCCTAACAATTAAATTTTTGACTCATCAATCAATTTATTAAAAAAACATTTTGTCTTTGTTTGATATATTGATATAAACTTAATTACAAACAAAATAAGAAATAAAATTAATTAAAATTTAAATGTTTTCTCTGAACGTTATTAAATTGTTTTAAAAAATGATTAATTTAAAGGAAAACCTTTACATAGTTTTCCTTTAAGTTATTTTCTATCATAAAGTCTGAGTAACTCTTCTGTTGGTTCAATATTCTGATCTTTCATTAGATTTAAAACATCTAAGGCTTTGTCCTTCTGTCCACTCTTCTGATAAGCAATTATTAGATGTGAAAACATATTTAGTTTATCGATGCCATCAATCGATTGTGTCATCAGAACAAAAGATTTAAGGCAATCAAATCTCTGGTCTCTAATAAATTTACTGCAGACTAATTCAATTGATTTTTGAGATAATCGGGAAATTTTTGATATTTGTTTTTGTGCCTCTTCTTCCATATTGTTATATAAATAGGCGGCCGATAAATCCAGAGCTGTAGAATAGGGACCATAAACTTGAGTTGAAGTTTTGACTACTGTTTCTAAATTCTTTTGATTGTTATTATCGATGAAAACTCTCATCATTTCAATAGACCAAGGGATTACTCCATAATCGCGTCCGATCTCAACAAACTCTTTTAAAGCTGAAGTCAGATCTTTTCTGACCAAGTGCATTTTTATGAGAGGTCCGGCAACGGTTTTATTTACTTTTGTAGGACTTAATCTGATACACATTTTAAACACTTTTTTAATGTCTTCGGTCTCTATTTGTTTATCGATTAAAGCATTTAATAATCGGTTAATACTTTTGTCTCTCATTTGTATGAAGTCTTGTCTTTTGTCGCGAAAATTTCGGTCCGAAATTTTTTGTTTATTTATTTCATTCTCAATGAGATTAATGGCAGCATTTGTTTTGTCGTTATTAACCAAAAGTGTTGACAAATCAAAGAGTTTGAACGAATCCAAACGAAAATCTTTAGAAATCCTATTCTTAGAATCGAGGGCTGACTTAAGATCACCGCATTTGACAAAAAACTCCAGAAGTGCTGCGTTTATGGCATCGTTTGACTCATTTTGACTCAATTCTTGAGACAATTGTTTGATTCGATCGACAATAGACTCATTCCTTTTGTTTTCAGGATTTTCGTAATCAAATTGTTTGGAATAATTGAAGAAAAGTCTTTTAATTAGATCTGATGTTTGATTTCCGCTCTCTTTTGCTTTTCTAAGACTTTCTTCTAATTCCTTTGAATCGCCGAAAAGTTTCCCCGAATCTATTCAATGGATTTAATTAATGAATCGACAAATAAAAGACATTTGACTTACGATTTGATAAATTTCTTAAAACCAAATGATTTGATATTAAATTGTATTTCAAATTGTTTTCAAATTTGTTTATCAAAAATCTTTTATTTAATGAATTTAGACATCGATTTAAAGATAAACAATAATTCATTTTAAATCTTCTTTAAGATTAATAATTAAAAAATTAAATTTTGAATAAAACTTATTTTTAGTTATTATTAAAAGTTAAAGTACTTTAAGTCAAGACTTTTAACAACAAAAACATGTGTTTAAAAGTATTTCATAATAAACGTCTTTAAATCGCTGTCTTTAAATCGCTAAATAAAAATTAAATAAATAATCGATTTAAAGGTCTTAAAGTCTTTTTAACTTAAGTTACTTTTAGTAATAAAAGAAAATTAATTATTTAATTCAATTAATAAATGATTTTTTTTCGCAATTTATTAAATTTTAATAACTTTTTAGAACAATGAAAATATTTTTCTCCTAGTTAAAATTATACTTAATTAAATCATGAAAATTGGATATAACAAACTAGTATAATTAAACATAAATTTTAATTTAAATCCAATAATCCAATAAGTTAAATAAAATACATATATAAATATCCAGGATATCTTCAACTTATTATTTTAGAAATAATAGAATTTTGCCTAAATAACCATGGTCAATGGGTCTTCTTACAAATATAATAATATTGGAAAAAACATGACCAAGCTAGAAGAATTATAGATCAGAATAAAATTTATTCAATAAATCATTCACTTAAAAACAATTCATTAGTATTTTAAATATGAAATAGTATCATGCTTACTAAAGTTTTACATATAGTTCTAAAGTAACTTATATTTTACTTTGAGTTCGACTCATTTTTACTAATTTTTATATAAAAATCTTAATTTAGACTTAATATTAGGTAAGACTTAAACAAAATTCTTATATTAGAAGCAATTCTTAACGAAAGCATAGAATAAGGGAGTAGTCATTTTGTACGTCCTTCACATTTTCAAGCTTTTAGTTTATTAATATTTGATTAGTCAGGGCTTAAAATATAGACAAAATATAATGGATTTATTACAGACTAACACAAGAATACAAGTATTGATTGAAAAGCTATTAGTCTCTAAATTACGGATTTAGTGTTAAATCGATTTCATTCATCAAATCTTTGGATTTTATTCAGTTGTTTAAAGCATTAAATGTTTATATAACTCCTATTATTTCATACAAAACTTGAATAGAAATGAAAATTTCCTAATTATTAAAACTTTTAGTTAAGAGATTGGAGTCATTTATGACTCAAAATCAATGAAAATCAATGGATAAAAAGAAATGGTTGATAGTCTTCGTTATTATATTAACTCTTTTCAGTTTATTAATGGTTATGTCTTATATTAATTCAATTGAGAAGAAGAAGAATGAAGACGACTGGTTATCGACTCTCTCCAAAACACTTAATATAAGTTTTGTTGTGGTTATGATCTTAAGTCTAATAATTGGTTCAATGGTTTATTACTTATGTATTATTCATATCGAGGACCTAAACAAACAGTGTTACATCAATTTAAGTGTATTCTTTGCATCACTTTTCTTAATAATAGTCTTCGTTATCTCTGGAAGTCTTGTCGAACATAAGAGGGTCCGAACTGAAGACCTATTCCTCAAAACATTAATCAATTGTTTCCTTCTGATAACAGCCATAATAATCGCAATCTCTGGTGTTCTCATTCTCACAATTCTCATAATGAGTTGTTTCTGGTGTTTGCAGGTTAGAGCTAAAAGTGCTTTCCCTCGATCTAATACTAATGAATTGCGTTCTTTAAGTATTTAATGATTTATTTGATTTATTTAAAACTTAATTCATTTATTTGTAAAAATTGTAAAATTAGTGTAAATTTATAATTAAGTAATTTATCGAAAGAAACAGTTCTTCGAAAAAAATATAAATAATTAAAGAATTTTTAATTTATTATTTATTAATAAATAGATTTAAAGCTGAAAACATTTTATTCTCTAATAAATTAAATCTATTGTCAATACTTTTCTCCAAATCAGTCACTTTTTGGTCAATATATCGACACAAGTAATCAATATTTTCATCTGAAATGTGATTCTTAAGACAATGACATTCACATAACTGATCTTTAGATGAATCCAATTGTTTTACTTCACAGTTAATCCTATTTTCTGGTAGAATTTGATCAGTTCTAACATTATTTGCACTTATTTTATCCTTTGTGTTAAGTTTTGACAATTTTTGGATCAAATCAGTTGAAGAATCACTTTTAGATGAATTGGCAAACATTGATAATGTATTGAAAATCGACGCAAAACTCGAAATGTCTTTAGAAGTAATGGAAGGTTTCTTCTTCTCAATCCTATTTAGTTTTACAATTAATCCGTAAATCCATAACTCATTAAAGTGTTTAAACGTAAGAGTTATCTCTTTTTGTGGTTCTTTGAATCGATAATCACATCTAAACATTGAAAGTCCTTCGACTTCATCGATAAGTCTTAAAGTAATCAAATAAATGGATTTAATATTAAATTTTAATAACAATTGAAGTACTCATTGAAAACAGTTTCCAAATATTCGTTAAAATCGTTGCCATGAATTTCAGTGACTTTTGCTGAACATAACATCGAAAAGGAATCAATTGTTGTCATCAACTCTTCATCTGATTTGTCGACACTTTTGATAAGTATTTGATACTCTTTTGAGTCAGAAATTGGTTCCTCGAGTTTAACACAATTTTCATTTGAAAAAATTGTTTCGATGTCTTCATTCGCTTCTAATCATTGAATCAAATTATTATTAAAAGTTGTTTTAAAATCCTATCAAAACCTGAACTTTCGGTGCCATCGATGCTATCATTACCACTAAATCTAATAAAAAGACAGGAATCTATTGGCTTAAAAGTGGAACAATTTGTTGATATAGTAATTGATTCCATAATTATATTCTCAATAAAAAATATATAATAAATAACTTTAATTTATAAACAAATTATGAAAACAAGTTTTGTTTAGTAAACAAATGCTTTACTGCTATCTATCGTTCAAATAACTATTCATTCAATCAATACTCACATTAAAGGATGAATTCTAAACAATAAAGATCTGTTCCTACCCAGAGATCAAAAAGTTTTCAATTTTAATATAATATAATTATGTTTTAATAATCAATGAATAAGTGAGGGGTTATTTTATTTTGTTAATTAAGCAAAATTGTCTCAATTGACTCAACAAATGATGTGAAACATTGATCTGAATTCTTGTAATACATTTGTTATTCTTATGAGTTTTATCTGGAATTCATAAGAAGTGATTGATCTTCAAATGCGTTCTTATATATAAGAAAACAATATAACCATTGATTTCATATATAAATATAAGAAATCTCTAAAGCAATATATATATGAGATTCTGAAAATTCACTAATTCTAAAACGAACTCTAGAAGTAATTGTACTAGATAAATTGGATAAATTGTATTATAATATATTCTAGTAAAATGGATCATCCATTTATCAGAAATAAGTGGAAAATAGTGACCATCACTTCAGTAACTCTTTTGAGTTTATTAATGGTTATCTCATATATTAATACATTTGAGCAGAAGAATGAAAAGGAGTGGTTATCGACTCTCTCTAAAACACTTCATATTATTCTTATAGTAATTATGATCTTAACTCTAATAATTGGTTCAATGGTTTATTATGTGTACATTATTAATATCCCAAACTTAAACAAACAGTGTTACATCAATTTGTGTGTATTCTTTGGATGTATTTTTACAATAATAGCCATTAATATAATCGGAAAAGTGGTCGATGCAAACGTCAAAACCGATAATCAAATCGTGAAAATGTTAATCAATTTCTTTGTTATAATTATAGTTATAATAATCTGTATCTCTGGTGTTCTTATGCTTACGATTCTCATAATGAGTTGTTTTTGGTGTATACAATGTAGGGCTAAAAGTGCTTTCCGTCAGTCAAACGCTACTGAATTGCGTCCTATGAATGTTACTAGTTAAGTTTAGGACATATTCTTTATTTTATTATTTTAACCTTTTTTGTAATTATAATAGCATACAAAAATGTGTTCTATTATATAATATATATTTAATATGTTCTTTACTTTACATATTAAGACCAAGACATTTGTATATAATGTTGGTTATGCTTTAATTATGTTTATATATGTAATAAAAAATAGCTTGGTCACAATAAACTTATTAACAATTGCTTAAAACTTCAATAAAAGAATTGATTGATATATAAATATATAACAAATTTCATGTTAAGAATCAAATATAGAACAAAGATTATACCAAGCTTAAATTATAATTTAATTTACTTTTTGATAACATTTTGATCTTATACACTTTTTATACTTCTATTTCGTCCGAATGACATTTGCTTTTCGTCCGTATTATTCAAATAGACAATGCTTTTCG